>LZPO01066825.1:22531-34097 GCA_001675575.1 Neotoma lepida
CTGAAGTCTTCACTTAAGACAAGCTGTCAACTGGGGCTGGAAAGATTGTTCAGCAGTGAAGAAGACTCCCTGCTCTGGCAGAGGACACAAGCTCAGTTCTCATGGTGGCTCACAAGCATCTGAGTTCCAGTTAAAAAGAGGCCAAGTCCCTAGTCTTGTCTCTACAAACAGCAATCACACACACACACACACACACACACACACACACACACACAGTGCACATACATATCTTGCAGACCAAATCATCACATACATAAAATAAAGTAATATATCTTAAAAAGAAAGAAAGTAGGAGGTGGAGATGTCACTAATACTGTCCAAAATAGAAAAGTTCCATCTTAAGAGTGTGCAAGGAAGGCTGGGGCCTTGCTCCCAGATGTTAAATCTTAGAGATGAAAATGGAGACTGGGACCTATGTGTCACATCTGTCTTCACGCATGCTTCTGTTTCCCCGGGTTTAAAAGAGAATACTAACTATGTTGGAATGTGCTTTCCATATGCTCTTTAATTCCTGCATTTTCTACCCTAGACTCCCAGGGAAACAGCAGCCCCGTAGGTCTGCCCCAGGTCCCCAGCTGAGGCTTAGTGTCCCTCAACTGACCAGTCAAGCTCCATCTAGGAACATGTCCTTTTACAGGGACCTGGCCAGCTCAAATGGTCCTGCTTCATAGTGGAACATCCATCTCTTTTATCATAACCACTCACCTTTGCTCCTTCCAATAAAAACCACCTACTCTAGCCCCCAGGTACTTTGGTCATTGGATTTAACTGTATTCTTCTGTCACTGGTGGACCACTATGTCCCTCTGTCGAGAACTTGGTGCCTCACAGTGAAATCCAGCTGCAGTTTCCTGAGGATCAGTATCTAACCATGAGCACCTCTAGTGATTGAGCCCTGGTTAACACTTGAACTTTCTCTCTGATTGTTGCAGACTGTACCCACTGTTCTCTGAAAGAGCCCTACCTCCACAAAATGTGGTAGTTCCTTTAAGACCAACTGTTCAAATTCCTTCCTGGTTAGTCTTTCAGTCTGTCTCACAGAGTACTCATAGAAGATGTTGACGATGTTCTTTACATTGCGTTCCACTGGGGACAAATGTTGTTGATCCATTTTACCCTGAGGAATGGAAAGGTAAAGGTTGCAAGNTGCANANTGAACTTNCNTCATTCCTAGACCTCTTTCCTGGCAACTAGCAGATTGGAGGTGGGGAGAATATCAAATAAAAGAGAAAGCAAGGGTTCCCTTTGTTTGGAAGAAAGTTTGTTGGTCACATGTAAACATGATATTTTGACCCATTGGAAAATTTCTGAAAGTAAAGAATTTTGTAACATAAGGCTCTTAGAAATTGTAAAGAAAGCAAGAAAACAGGCAAAGTCAACAAGGAGGGCTTCCAGGAGGAGGGTTTGGAAGGATGTTGGCTAAGAAAGAGAAGGAGGAGGAGGAGGTAATCCCCCTCCAGGAGAGTCTGTAGCCTACTTACCAAAGCTGAGGAGCCACACAGAGTGCTTGGCATTATGGGTGCAGGCCAGCATTTATAAGCAGCCCCTGGCTGGACACATGACTCATTGGGAAAGGCTCAATCATAAGTAAGAATGTGCTGATCAGCCAAGGATGGAGTTGGGCAGGACCTTCCCCTCCTATCCCTCCTCTTTCTCCCTCGCTTGCTTACCCTTTGCTCTCTCCTCCTCTTTGGAATTCCCAACCCAATCCTGGAGCTGGATAAGAGGATGCTGTGAGGGCATTACCATCCCTCCTCTTCATTTTCTTGAGCAACACAGCCTGCGTGACACTCTTCCCATTCCCTCTGTAACCATCAGAGGCAGGCTGAGCATCTGTGGATTGCTGACCCAATCTGCCTCCCCCACAATCCATTCTGTTTCTCCTGTTAATGGAATGAGTCCTACCCCTTGCTTCCTGGCTTTGTTAAATGCTCTTAGGAGCATGAATTTCATTGATGGAATGTAGATCAAGGTTAAAGATTGTGAAAGCTGATAAGTATCTTGTGTTTTGGAAGAATTTAATATCTAGAAGTCACTGGGGCAAGGCCATGTAGCCACTAGGTTACCCAACAGGAACAGGTCTCAGATATCCAGGTTGTTGGTTAAGTGAAATTCCATGCATCCCCTCTCTGTTGCTGAGTGAGTGATGATCCTCCCAAAAATGTGGTTGCAGAATTCCTAGGATCACTTCCTAATCCTAGTGGAGTTTAGGCCAGCTCTCCCAGGAAATTGCTGTTTTGTTTTTAAATTACTATTGTTAGAGTGTATTAGGTCTACAAAGTAAGGGGTTTATTGTGACATTTCATGGACATTCAATGCACTGGTGTCCTATTTACCCACTGTATCACCCTTCCTTATCCCCCCTTTCCATTCTTTCACATCCACAGTAGTGTGACTTCTACTCTCAAGACCTGTTCCCCTGCAGACAACATGAATACTCATCTTTGTGAGACTGGCCTATTTTGCTTAACATGACAATCTTTACATGTTCCAAACATGTTTCATCTCTTTTCCTACAAAGGACATATTTTTATCATTTTTTATGACTGAATTAAACTCCACTATGTATGTTGAACACTGAATAGAAGAATCCTCATCCATTGATTCATCTGTGAATGGGCACCTAGGTTGGTCACATGTCTTAGACTGTAAATACCTCATTTTAAGTTATGTTACAGAGCCATGTTACAAAAGCAGCATAAACCTGACAAAAAAAATGCAGAACAATGAGACAGAATCGAAGACCCAGGCATGAACCCATGCAGCTACATCATCTGAATTAATATGTTTTTGAGATTTTGTTTATTTTTATTTTATATGCATGCATGTTTTGCCTGGATGTATGTCTGTGCAGTGTGTGCATTCAGTGCTCACAGAAAACAAACAAACAAACAAAAGGCACTGGATACCTGGAATAGAGTGACAGCTCCTAGCTGCCATGTGGTTGATAAGAATTGAATCCAGGTCCTCTGGAAGAGCCGCCAGTGCTATAATCATTGAACCATCTCCCAGCCTCACATATCNGATTTTTGANAAGNTGCCAAAAATACTCATAGGAGAAAAGCAGTCTCATTGACAAANTGTGCCAGGAAAACTCCTGATCTCCATGGAGGTGGAAGAAATTGAATCCTTATCTCTTGTCCTGCTCAAAATCTATACAATGGATTAGAGACCTTAACTAAAACCTCAAACTCCAAAACTGCTAGAGGAAAAGATTGGGAAAATTGTCTGAGATGTAAGGATGGGCAAGGAGATTATGACTAGAACATCAGTTGCTCAATAAGCAAGGTCAACAACTGGCAAGTGAGACTTCATGAAATTAACAAAAAATCTGTACAACACAGTAAGAAGTTAACTGGATAAAGAGACCACATGCACAATAGGAGAAAATTTTGCTAGACAGGTTAGCAATACCTATAATATGAAAGATCAAAACATCACCAATAACAAAGAAACAACCCAGTGGGAAAACAGACTAAGGAACAGAATAGAATGTTCTCAAAGGAGAAATAAAATGATACTTTTAAATTCTTAACTCCCTTGGCCATCAAGAAAATGCAAATTGAAATTACTTTAGCATCTCACCCCCAGTCCTTTCATAATGGCTGTCATTAAGAAGACAAAAGACAATAAAAGCTGGGAGTGGATTGAGAGAAGACTCCTTATTCACTGTTGGTAAGGGTGTACACTGGAATAGCAAGTATGTGGAAGTAAGCATAGAACTACCATATGATCCAGATATATCACCCCTGGGCACATACCCAAAGATTCCCATGCTATTAGAGGGATACCTGCACATCTGTGGTTATTGCTACTCTGTTCATAATAGCAAGGGAAAAATCAGCCTAGCTCATCAACTGATGAATGAAAGATGAAAATGTGCTATGTGTGCAAAATGGCATTTTATTCTGTCATAAGGAAAACAAATTATGAAATTTCCATGAAAAAAATAAATTGAATTGCAAAACATTGCATTGTGAAGTAATTCAGACTTAGAATGTCAAATACATCATGTTCTCTCTTATATCGTGATTTGTGAGGGGCAGTTTTCATTTTTAACTTGACAGCATCTCGAATCACTTAGAAGGCTCTCTTCCTGCCACAACTATGGGGGATTATTTTGATTAGATCAGCCTCCTGTTATTCCTTGAAGAATACCTTCCTGAGGTTAATTCAGGTTGGAAGAGCCAAACTAAATGGAAGGAACAGTTATTTATCTTGGATTGGATATGGATTTTGACAGGCTAGTATGTAGGAGGGATACTCTCTGTCCCTATACAATGGGGGAACTTCATCAATGTGACTCAAACTTTCAGATATATATTCACACATGTCACCTTGAGGCTTCATGAATGTTCTGAGGAGTCCTCACAGAAGAATAGAAACACACAATGTGATCACAGTGTAAACAGCTGGTTGTTATCTGCATTTTAATCAGAGAACAGGTAAACTCATCATTCTTCAGGGGTCTTTGAAGGATAAGGAGATGAGTTGGATGTGTCACATACATATGACAGAAATACAGTGAAGGGAATCTTCCTCTACATGTCACTCAGTCTATCTGAGTCCAAGTACTCACAGCTATGAAAATGAGGTACAGAAGAATTTCTTCCAGGGATTATAGGAAGGCTAACCACAAAAATAGCATACTAGAAATGAGAATGTCAATAGAGTTTACCCACAACTATTTCATATGGATTTCAGAAATTGTTACATTTGTCAACTATGCAAGACCTACCATCAGCCCAGAGTGTCTACAAGGCCCACGAATTCCTTCTAGTTGTGGACTGTTGTTGTGGAGAAGGCTGGCTTGACATGGGCATCACCCTCCTCACATTTATAGAGCTCTTGGGGTATGTAAGTGACCCTGAGATTCCTGAGCCAGGGGCTGGCCCTTAGGAGCAGACAAGGTACCATGCAGTCCTTGGTGCCCCTGTCACAGAGTGAGCAGGGTAACAATGTCAATGCCTACCTGGACTGCTGACCCATCTCAACATGGGCATCTTGGGACCACATGAAGGTGCTGCCCAGACTAATTGTACTAACTGCTCTGTGCCTCCCACTGTGAAACTAAGTTTCCTTTCTTCTTACCAGAAATGCTTTTGGTGAGTGACAAGTGCCCCTGGGTTCACTGTAGAGAGGTTTCCAGTGTCCTCTTTGCTAACGGATCGAATAGCTTTGTTATTTTGTGTGACCACTCTGGAGTAAACAAATCACTATTCAAATTGGTATCCTACCAGTGTCTGTCACACTCCACATATCAGTACTGCCTTAGTCACTGTTTTATTGCTGTGACATGACATCATGAC
Source organism: Neotoma lepida (assembly GCA_001675575.1). NCBI lineage: Eukaryota > Metazoa > Chordata > Mammalia > Rodentia > Cricetidae > Neotoma > Neotoma lepida. The sequence goes on from LZPO01066825.1 coordinate 27,840, forward strand.
CATGGAAATCTGATGAACAAAAGTACTAATTGAGGGTTGCTTACAGTTTCAGAGGTTTATAATCATCTTGGTGGGGAGCATAGCAACACACAGGCAGACATGGTAATGGAGCAATAGCTAAGAGTTCTGTATCCAGTTCCATGGATTACAGGAAAAATGACACTGAGCATGGCTTGGTTCCATCCATGTGACATATTTCCTCCAACAAGGATTCACACCTATTCCAAATGGCCCCGCCTAATTCTTCTCAAGTATTGCCACTCCCTGATTATTTATCATTCCAGTACAGGAGCCCATGGAGGCCACTCTTTATCTAAACACCACAAGTGCTATAAAGTTTGTTTCATTCAGAGAAGACAATGCTAGCCTTCCTTTAAAATGTGTTTATTACTTAAACCGGATGCCACCTTAGTTATCATTCTCATTGCTATGACAAAACATTTGAATAAGGAACTTAAGGAAGGATTTGTTTTAACTCACAGTTCCAGGGAGCAGTTGATAATAACAAGGAGACCATGTTTTCAGGACCATGAGGCATTCAGTGACTTTGTTCCTAGTCAGGAAGCAGAGATGAAGGAATGCTAGTGATCAGATAGCAGATAGCTAGTGATCAGATCTTTCTCCCAGGCCACTATCCTAGCACAGGAATAGGCTTCCCAATTTAGAGTTAGTCTTCCCACCACAATCTAGATTATCCCTCACAGACTTGTGTGTTTAGGGATTCTAAATTCACTTAAATTGAAAATGAAGATTAGCCATCAATATAGCAAATTCAAGATGTTTGGAATAGTGTTAATATAATAAACGGCAGCTGATGTGTATTCCTCTTCTAATTACCTCCACATTTTAACATCATAATTATCTGAATTATAGTTAAACTCAGTACATGAGTTACATGTATAAATACATACCAATCTCCCCAGAGCCAGGCTGCCTTTACAGCAACATAATATATTTGATTACTTCAGAAAATGAATACATGTATAGCAAATGCTCAGTGAATAAATTCTGTTGAATTAAATATAACTTGTTGTGCCTTGTTGTGTTGATATGTCCTCCTGGTTCCCACTCCTGATTAACTATTCAGTTAACTGTTACAGGACCACCATGGAGCTGGAGGATGAGAACCACTACGTACATCCAGGAGGTAAGGAACAGTAACAGTCCAGAGGTATTCACACCCCCAGACCCAAAAGGGGTTTGGACTCCAAAAGAAAAAAAAGATTTTATGCTAAACTAATAAAGGGAGCAGGTGCCTTAAAATCTGTTTCAGATTAGGCTTATCTCAAGCAAAAAATTAAAAGCATTTTCCTTATATGTCTGTCCCTCTCACTCTCTCTCACTAGCACTAACCAATATCCAATGTAGCAGAATACTAAACATTGTAACATTATGGCCTCCAGCCCATGATTTTAAACTACCCATGGTTGATTCTTAATAGATTTAAGAATTCTTCCAAACTCCAGAACCAGCATGAACCCATTTGGATGTGTCAGATGTGCTTCAGATAATTATAACGCAAACTTTCCTGGCCTGGGACCCCCTCCCTTACCCTGGGAACCCCCAGAAGTAAAAACTTTTTTCCCTAAGCTTTATAGGTCTCACCAGCACCGTCCTAACACAAACAGCCATGGAGCCCCAAGCTGAAAAAGTAGATGGACAGCTCTAAAGCAGCAGAGAACAATCCACTACCCCAGGATGGTTGGTTTCCTCAGAAGCCCTCTTCCTTTCCCCCAAGAGTTAACCGATATCCACCAAGTCAGCAGGAAGCAGTTTTGGGAGACAAAATGCCCCCATTCTTGTTCACCCGTCCTTTTTTTTAATAAGGAAAGAGTCTGGACTGTTGGAATTTCTGGTCACTGGCCACTCCCACCAGCTATATCACCATGCATGCACTGCAAAAGTATTAGTCATTCTAGGGTTTCATGTCCTACATAATCCATACACTGCATGATTATGTAATTTGCATGAAGCGAGCTCATGCAATTTATGCATGTGTGTCATAGCCACCTGGGCCCATATGCACATGGGGTGAATCCATAAGAAGCGGGTCACAGACTCTTCCCCTTCCTTTCCTTCTCCTTTCTCCTTCTCCATGCACCATTTCCACAGGCCTGAGAACCCTCTTCTGAATTCTCTTCCTAATAAAACTCTTGATAGTGGGTTTGGTGGTACCTCGTGGCTTTTCTCATGCAGTAAATAATGTCACTTGATGAATACCATTGTGCAGCTGCCTCATAAAACCAACAGTCCTAGTTGATCAAAATACAGTTGAAAGACCCCAACCATGGTTTCTGTCATTTGTATAAGAATAAGGAACTAAGTCAGGTACCGAGACCAGGCCATGAGACCAGATGTTAAGCTAGGATAAGGCCATGAAACGTCTTATGGTCAAGAGAGAACACTTTGTGGGTTTTCCAAGAAAAGAAACAGCCACCACCCCAAGAGCACACGTTACCCACACCCTACCAGGAAAAACCCCCCAAAGCCCGCTCATAGCAACCTTCAAACCAGCCAATTGTGTGATAGCCCGAGAATTATGCTAATCTTATGGTTTTTGCCTTTAAAACTTGCCTGAAAATGCTGTTTGGGGCTTCTCCCACCTCCCGGGGCGGAGAGGCTGTTTGTGCAAACGAAAAAAATAAAATCCTCTTGCTTGTTGCATCTACTGGTCTGGAGTCTGGGTCTCTGGGGCATCCACCAGGATATGATAGAACCCCGAGTCTGGGGGTCTATCAGCAGTCAAGTCCAAAGGCTTCATTCTCTGGGTACCAGGCAGCTTCTCTGTGATGACAGTATTCTATGCGCAGTAGATTTGAATTCCTGCACCACATTGGTGAAAATTATTCTTCATTTTTGAGTCTAATATTTACAGCCTTCCATCCAGAGAGTTACGTGAATACATCTTGTCCACTCAACCACTACCTCAACCACTCACATGCCCTGCAGGAATACCACACTGCTCACCTGCATGCAATCTTTCCTGGGGTGGGGGAGACTTGTGTCAGCCAGGGGCTACCTATAAATTCAGAGCCAGCTCTACTCTGCCAAACACTGTGTTGTTCCTCAGATTCACTGAATGAGCTCAGCTTCCCCAGGAAGAAGGCTGCCTCAAATTTTTCCTTCCCTCCCCTGTCTGTCTTTCTTCCAAACATTCTACTGGTTCACACCTTTCTTGCCCTGACAGCTTTGCAGTTTCCTTCAACTTTCTGAAAATTTCTTGCTATAAAAGTCTTTAATTTTGGCATTCTGCACATTGTCTAAAATTCATCTTTCATGCATGTGTGACAGGATGGTGTCCCACGGAGGGGCACCCTGTCCTTTTTTTATTGTTTATGTCCCCTCCATTTCTTGCCTGATAGAGCCTGAGATGAAATCAAGGATGATGGACAGGCCATTCCATTATAATCATTCTGCTTCTCCAGGACTCCAACAGACTACAGGAAAGACAGTCCTCAATGTCACAGATGGAACAAGGCATGGAGATCATCATCAAAACCATATCTTGGTCATTGATCTTTGTTTGGGATCCCTGTTGTCCCTTCCTTCTTGAGCAACTAGAGCCTCAGTGCTCCATTCACAGGGAAAGTCTACCCTCTAAAAGCAGGGAGAGCAACGTCTAGAGGAGGTGATACCTCTTGGAGGAAGGACAGAACCTGAAATGCAAGGCTGAAGGAGGGAACTGCCAGGCAAGTTGGATTAAGCTAACCAAGACCTCACCTGTTGGCTAGGCCATCACAGGGTCCTCAGGTGTTTCTGGGGATGAATTGTTTGTTGTTTACCTATCTTCCCTCCTCAAAGCCTAGATCCCATTAAGTTAAAATGAAAACTTCTTGGAGAATATTCTCCTACCTCTATTCTTTAAGACAACCAAAATCCAGAGTTCTACAGTGGCAATTACTGGGGACATTGTGAATGGTTGGCTCAAGGGTCCTTCACCCAAGGACCTCCTTAAAGGAAGCACAAAAGTCTATGCAACAACTCCTTTGGGAGCCTTCTGGATTCGCAGTCCACAAAGACCTTCACAGATGTTGCCCAATCAGCACCATGTCCTCCTCTGCAGGTTTGATGCAAAGGAAAACCTCACTGTCTTATTGACAAATAAGGAGACCATATTCTAGGGTAACTCTTTATTGTAAGTTCACACAGAGAGGCAGTATGGATCAGAAAAGGGTGTTTAGGCACTCATACTCCATCTTTCCCACTGCTGCAATTTCAGTATTATTCCCACACATAGCACTGCACTGGTTTTCCCCTTCAGGAAAACTTTAAGTGGCATACAGTTCTTTTAGGAGAATTTGTGGACAGTGATGAGTGAAAAATGGCCAGGGTAAGGTTTGAAATTGCTGGCATGTTGAGGGGAGACCAACTGCTTTCTTTTCTGCAGTCACAAGGGCCACATTGTTTGGCTAAATATGGGAACTCCCACTCAAACAGTAGGGCATAAGTCCAGGATGAGCACATGGTCACAGGTGATTCCAAGGAGTTCAAAGCAGCCAGACAAGTTGCTGATGGTCATTTCATTGTGGTGAAATGTGGGGTGGGCTTGAGTTGCAAGCAAGAGCAGGCCTGTCCACTGCTCAGGCCACAGGGAAGAACATGTCTAGGAGACAGAAGCACGATGGAGGTCACTTGCATGGAGACAGACTTTATTGTTCTCCATTTCATAGTTGCACAACCAGGATATGTGACAAAATATTCTTCAGATTTTTTTGGGCAGGTACAAGGTGGCTTGGTTTTCTGACTACTTGCTCTGGCAGTTGCCATGGCCATCCTCTCTGAGGCTTGGCCCAAGCTGGACCCATGGCCATGTGAGGACACACTCTTGTGTATTTTCTTGTGGTTCATAATCAATACCTTACTTATCAGAGCTACAAATTCATCAAAGCACACCTGACCATCTTTATTTGTGTTGAGATACTCCATCATGTGATTCGTGGCTTTTTCATCCTTTTTCTCTTTCTGTGGGTAGAAGAGAGATGGCTATTAGTGGTGGCCATGGACACAGAAATGAACTAGGGAGCATTGTGAGTGATCAGATGGCAAATCCAGAGGACCANTGTAAACATAGAAATGATGGACTGAGTGTTCATGGTAGAGACAACGTTGAGCTTGTGCTAAACACTTTCCTGTTTGTTCCTGAGACAGCTCTCAACCTTGGACACTCAGACTGTTTCACAGAAGAAGGTCAGATAATTGTATGTGTGTCTAGAAATGTTCCTCATTGGTCACTAGAACANGTGAGAATGAAATCTNCTGTGAAGACGGTCTTAGGAGTCTGGCCTTCTGAAAGGTGGATGGTTTGTGTAGGTTGTGGAAATCATACAAATTAAGACCTGACTTGGAGGAATCTGTGCCTTCCTGCACTTAGTGGGGAAGCACTCAGGAAATCAGGCTGCATGGGGTCTTAGAAGGGGGAGAGCATGGTAGGCACTCTGCTGACCTTAAAGGGTGTGATAAATGTAGAGGGTGCTCCAAAGCAGCTTGACCACACAGATGCCATGACAGGCTTAGAGGCCCAGACACAGCTTCTGTGACAGGCTTACTCGCAGGCCACACCCAGACCCAGGAAGATCCATAAGCTGACCCCATCCAGGGAGAGCCTCCATGTAAGGAGAAGTACCTGACATCTCAACCATTCCAATCATTAGATAAGGTGGCCAGATTGCTGCAATCTGCAAAAATATATAAATTAGGAAACCAGCTGATTATGGCAAAGCTATACCCGGAAGAAGCCAAGGGCCTTCCAGAGGTAAAGCTGAGGCTTAATTAGCCTTGGTGATATTTGGCTTTTGATTATTAGCTGTTTCCTACTATGAATTTCTCCTGTGATATTGTAGCTTTTCCATCATTCTTTGGGCACAATTTCCCTTCTCCTAAGGAATATTAGGATAACCTTCTGAGCAGTTACACAGCCAAGATACCTAATTGCAGGCCTTTCTGAAATTACTGTCATCAACAGCATCTGGCCAGGACTATCCCCAGAGAGATGCAAGTATCTTATCAGTGATACCTCTGTACTCTAAGAACAGACTTAAGCATCAAAGTCCAAATGAAACAACACCTGTCCCTAGGTCAGGCGGATAGCTTTATTTCTTTTGCATTTAAGGGTGAGACTCTCCTTTCTTATACAGCCTTACTAATAGACTCTGAACTTCTTACCTAATCACTTCTAGGAATGTGGACTAATAAATTCTCCTTTTAAGTGATCATTGCAGTCAGTTGACCTCCTCTTTCACCACTCCCATTTTGGGTTGT
>LZPO01066826.1:5463-16480 GCA_001675575.1 Neotoma lepida
CGCTATTCAGCTTCCTTCTCACTCTAAAACGTACATCAAAGCATCCCCTATTTCACAAGGGCACGAGGGTCTATAAACCCATTGGTCCAAGAAACCCCTAAAAATGGCATAATGAACATTTCTTCTNAAGGACCACTAAAGAACATCAAACATATTAAATTACAACTATAAATCCATGATAAGTACAAATAAGCAATAATCTTGAAGTGAATTTCTTATAATTTGGCCTTTAAGTCCTAGTTACAAGTCATTTTATAATTGACTGTGGTTTCCTGGTGATTATTATATATATGCAGGAATTCTTAGGAAGTGGGAGGAAAAATCTAGCCTACAAATTGTTTTCAAATATGATGAAATTTTTATGAAGACTCAACTTAATAATGAATGGAGTCAGCATGTTATGTTTGGTAGACAACTTTGATTTTGCGCTTTTCTACTCATCTCTTGGAACCAACCTGTTTTTTCAGGATTCACATATTTCTGTCAGCTCCAGAAAATGATTTCATCCCCAGATATTATACTTAGCAAGATTAGTGAAAAAGCTACTAGACGTCCCAAGAGTGGCCCCAGAGATGCGTCAGAATACCATTCCGTGGGGATCTCATACCTCACTCCACACCTACCAAACTGGAATTTCTGGCTCGACAGCCCAGAATTTCACATTTTAATATGTTTTTCAGATCTCCAGGAGATGGTTTGCATAGCAACATTTGGGAACAAATGATCTGGGCCCCCAAAACAGAGACATTAAGGAGGGCTAAAAGAAGTTCACAGGAATTTTGGGTACCAGTCTCACCCTACAATCCTAACCCTTTGAGGCCAAAGATCAGGGCAAGAGGGCCCAGAGCAACTCCTGCACCTCGATGGACCATGAACTTCATTTTTGTAGAAACAGCAAAGGCATCTTCATGCTGCATTTGGCTCCCAGATGAGTTGAGTTCCTTTTTTTTAAATTGGGAATGAATAATTTATAATTCCATTGNGTTAAAACCAAAATAATAAGCCTGTCTGTTGAAGCAGTGCTGAGGTCCAAGCTCTGAGGACATACTCATAAATCCTTAAGTGCTTTTCTAACTAAAAGAAGACTGTTTATGAAGTGGGTTTGGAGAAGCATAAGAAGTGTGATCTGAAGAATGTTTGCATTAGAATTTTTCAAGACTTGGGAAAATGCAGATTCCTGGGCATTGCTTCCAAACCAATTTGGAAACCAAAATGTGAGTAAGCAGGGGCCAAAAAGGAGCACTTTTAATAAGAGCCCAGCTGACTCCAGTATAGGTACAAACATGAGAAGGACAGGTTCAAGGGTTGTGGACAGCTCTGCCTTCAGTGCACCTTAGCCCTGAAAATGGATTTCCATCCTGAATCACCATCCTTCTGCACTGGAAANCAAACCTAGCCTCCTGGCTACAAGCACGACCAAAGGGGGAAAGCCATCCCTGCTCCCTTCCAGAACAGTCTGAAGGGACAACTAATCTTACAGAGGCGGGATATGATGATGGTTAAGACTGTCAACTTGATAGGCTCCAGAATCAATCACCCAGGACACAGCCTCTGGGCCTACATGTAAGGAATTACCTTGCTTGGGTTCACTAAGGTGAGAGGACCCCCAGTAGCTACAGGCAGCACCATTTCATGGACTGCAGTCCTACACTGAATAAAAAGGAAGAAGTGAGCTGAGGGTATAGCATGGCATCCACTTCCCTGTTCCCAGACTGCAGATGCAATGAACCAGCTGCTTCCAACTCCTGCAACCTTGGCATCTCCATCATAATGGACTGCATCCTCAAACTGTCAGTCAACATAAAACTTACTTTCCCTTAAGTGGCTTTTTCTGTGTTATTTTGTCACTGCAATGAGACAAAAGTAACTAATACACTACAGGGGAAATGCTCAAACACCCTGTAGAGCATCATACTCCACTCCCAAGAAACATTTCCAAGATCCTTCCAAATACTTTAGGCTCGGACTATCTAGAGTTCAATTGCTAACCAAGTTCACTTCACCTTAGTTAACTTCTACAAGTGAAGTAATTGTCTCCTCATTGGTCACCTTCTAAGTCACAAATGACCAGAAAGTTGCTGTGAGGGTTTATCCTTCCTATGCGGAAGCTTAATNGACCCAGGGACTTGATTTATTTTGAAAGATTGCATGCTATCTTTTATAGGACAGGCACTATGGGAGCCATCAACTATTGTCCCTGAAGATAAGTGTCTTGCTACAGAATCCGAAAATATTCTTTGATAGTATCACCATATTAAAAGCCACATCTTTTGGCACTTGGATGCAGATGGGGCAAGGGAGGTGTATAAGGAAGAGAGAGGAGACCCCACCCAATAGTATATCCTTTGCAGCCACAAGGAAGTATCTGGCTTTAGGTCATCTGCTGGAACTGACCCATTCCTAGAGCACATTGTGGTGTTCATTCTAAAGAAGAAAAGAAAGAAAAGATCTCTTTANAGTCTGCTCGTCTCTCTACAAAACTGTTTGCAAAATACACAAAACTTAAAGGCTTCNCTGAAGAAAGCTCCAGTCAACCTTCATCAGGCAGCCAACAGCTAAGACCTCTTGCAACTGCAAAGCCAGGCNGCACATGCAGAGAGCAGCAGCAGCCATGCAGGAAGGTCCTCCACTCCCTCCCAGGACTGCTCAGGCCTGACTTTCTTTCAGTGAGATCTCTATCTGCTATAGTTTACTTTCCCACTTTGGATGGATACAGAAAAAGAGTCCTTTATATAAAAGTAAAACAGAATAAAACGGTGCTGATAGTGGCAGCCACTCAANAGCAATGGATGCCTTCTGATGGCTTTTGGTGGTGATAGGAAGTGTGGGTCTGGAAAAGCAGGAGATCACTCTCATGCTTGGAAAGGGGAGAACAGTTCCTCTTGACTCCAGGTGACCAGTTAGCCCNCTCTACAGAAACCTCTCAGACTGTGAACCAACATAATACGGGCTGGACTTTGTCAATCTACCCACTTCTAACAAGAAAGTAAACACTCATCACAAATGAACACTCCCAAGTTTTAGTTATCACTTCTGCTTTAATTTCCAATTATTAGACAAGAAGTATAACTTCTGCTTTAAAGACCAGGCAATGAAAATCTCCAAGGGTTTAGAAACAAAGGGACAAGCACTGTCCACCTCTCTCAGTATACGCCCCAGTGAACTAAGGGTTCTGTCTTTCTGAGGCCTGTGTTGAGTTGAACCACCCCTTGTCAAAGAGTGGAAATCAAGCAGCTGATGTGGGCACACGCCCAGCTCCTGCATTAGATATCATAAGTAGTGCTTCTAGAATACATGTCCTGTCTGTCCAGATGAGCTGTAATATGCAGAGCAATACCCAAAGAGGNCGTGTTTCCTTCTTCCTTCTTGGAAGGACCCTTATCACTTACTATGACCATCTCAGATGCCACCTTGTCCTATCTTACTTTNACTGTCAACTTGATACAGCCTGACATCTCCTGAGAAGGGAATGTCAATTAAAGGACTGCTCAGGTCACATTGACCTATGACTCATCTGTGGAGCATTGTCTTCATTATTAATTAATATAGGAGGGAAGAGCCCACAGTGGGCAGCACCATTCCCTGGGCAGCTGATCCTGGGCTCTATAAGAAAGCAAGCTGAACATGAGTCTGCCAGGACTCTACTGAGCCTGTCTCTTATACACATCTAGATGTGTATAAGAGACAGGAGCAAGCCAATGAGCAGAGTTCCTCCATGGCCTCTGCTTCAGTTCCTGCCTCCAGTTCCTGCCCTGGCTTCCCCCAAGTGACAGACTATAACCTGTATGCTAAAACAAACACTTCTTCCCTTAAGTTGTTTAGGGTCATGGTATTTGCCATAGCAATAGAATGAAACTAAAAATGCATCTCCCCTGTGGCACATTGTGCCATGCTTACATTACAGTTTATCCCTCTATCACTCCCTCCTGTTCCACAAGGTCTGAACAAAGCCACCAACTACAGCTGGAGGTGACAGATGATGCAGCATAAGAGGAAAGCTGAGAGCAATGGAGCAGAGATTGAATCAGGGACACTATTCTGAGCATTTATCTTGTGGCCAGTATTCCATAGACCTCACCTTATTTTTATCTTATGCTTTCTGAGCTCACTAGACTCGACAGACTCTCTGCCCTCCATTTTACATGAGAAAAGTGGAGTTCAGGAGTTTGGGTGACCTGTACAAGGTCATGTGCTGTGGGATGTCTTTCCGTATGCTGTGAATATGTGTTGCTCTGATTGGTTGATAAGTAAAGCTGTTTGGCCTATGGCAAGGCAGCTTAGAGGCAGGTGGGAAATCTAGGAGAGACAGGAAGAGGAAAGACAGAGGTAGAGGAGACACCATCCCGCCATCCAGGGAGCAACATGTAATGGCACACAGGTAAAGCCATGGAACACATGGCGACATATAGATTAATAGAAATGGGCTGAGTTTAGTTATAAGAGCTAGCTAGCAAGAAAATNGAGCCATAGGCCGTNGCCATGCAATTTGTAATTTATATAAGCCTCTGTGTGTTTACTTGGGTCTGAGNAGCCTCAGGACTGGGTGTGACACAGGAAAACTTNCAGCTATAGTCATGCAGTTAGAATGAGATGTGGCTGAACTTGAATCCAGGCCCAGTTCCCTCAAGGTTATGTTTTTCTACACTCAAGAGCCTGGTCCTATGAAGTGTACNAAATTCTGATTCAAATAACATTTTGTGAAAAGGATTTCTAGTCTATAAGATTTGTTTANAAAATAAAATGTGAAATTNTACTAAAGTNTAAGTATNTGTGCCCCTCAGCTCTAAATGGGATATCTTTATCAAANCCCTTCTTTCCCTCAAGGCTCAGGAGGAGGCTGAACAGGAGGTNGAAACATTTTAAGAGCCAGGGGTGGTAGATGACTCCAAGGAAACAGTGTCTTNCAGACANAAGAGGACTGATTCACATAACCCATGGAGAGTGTTANAGCTTGCACAAGACCTGCACAAGATTAAACCAGACAAAATTCCAGCACTGAGAAGGGGAAGTGGATGCAAAGTCCTACCATTAATCAAGAAGCTATTTATAATGAATACCTGCTAGGAAAGGGAAAATCACTTTTCTCCAAAGCATCACTGTATATATGCTGTGGAATATTCCTTTACACTGTGTGAATATATGTCACTGTGGTTGGTTTAATAAAGAAGCTAACTGACCAATAGCTGAACAGAATAAGGTTGGGGGAGAGCCAGACTAGGAGAATGCTGGGAGGAAGAAGGGAAGAGTCAGGAGTTGACAGCCCGACGCAGAGGGAGCAGGAGATGAACATGCAATGCTAATAAAGATACTGCCACATGTCAGAGGGTAGATAAGAAATATGGGTTAATTTAAAGTGTAATAGTTAGCTAGTAACCAGCCTGAGCTATTGGCCGAACACATAATTACTATAAGCCTCGGTGTGTTTATTTGAGAGCAGCTACAGGACGGGAAAACTCTGCCTACAAANGGCACCCACTGTAGACAGAATTTTCTCTAGTCCTGCCTTGCCCAGCAGTCTGGATGAATTTCTCCCACCCATGGTCTCATAGCCGCTTATAATCTCTCAGAGACTTATTATTAATTATGAACTGTATGGCCTATGACTCAGGCTCATTATTAANTAGCTCTTATAACTTAATTCAATCTATTTCTATTAATCTGTGTTTTGACACATGGCCGTGAGGTTGTTGGTCTGTTGGCATCTTGTTGCTCATCGGGCAGTAGGCTGGCATCGCTCTACTCGGCCTTTCTTCTCTCACTATCTCTTTTGGATTTTCCCACCAGGCTCCATCCTGCCCTGCCATAGGCCAATGCAGCTTTATTTNTTATCCAATGGGANCCACACNTATTCACAGCATAGATCCACATAAGACCTAAAAAAGCTTANTAAAGGTTCTAAACACACAAAAACAGATCCAAACTCAGCTTCCTAGTCTTGTGTCTCTCNTGTCAGCTACAGTACAGAGATGCATAACCTGGCAATTGCCAGCATGCCATGAGCTAAGCCACATGGCATGTTCCCACAGTCTCCCACATGAGCTGTGGTACAGATAGATGTCTTCCAGCCACATGCTGCACAATGGGTTTAGGGTTTTTGCTCATGCAGACAGAAAAGTTACAGATACACAGTAAAGACAGATTTAGATGGAAAAAAATCTCTAAACAGGTTACAGTGGGTTAAAAAATATACATAGGCTTGGGAGAGAAAAGAAAAAGNGTAGAGAAAGTNCTTTNAAAAGGAAGAGGGTAATAAAAATATATAATAAGCCATGTAAAGATGGAAATACCCAGAGATTATGGATCCTGTATGTTATTGTGTTGTCTTTGAATTTTTTTGGCTGCTGAAAGATACTGGATTATGAAAACTGCTAGATTCAACCAAACTATATATTTTAAAAGTATCTTGTCTTCAAAATTTCAGTCAAAAGATATGTTACTTTGGGAAAGAGGTTCTGCTTTTATTTCCACAGGAAATGAGTGGCTCTAGATTCATTCTGGGTTAAGAAAAATCCGGTTTGATTGAGGAAGACCTTCCTGAAAAAATCTGACTACAAACAAAAAGAAATAAACCTAGAAAAACTACAAGACACATAATGTATATTTTACCTGCTCGAACACATAACAAAAAAAATCATCTTTGGCTGACTTGTGNACAATGCACAGTCCATACTTGTATCAATGCAGATATGTATGATACCTTTAAAAGTTTATNTATTTTCAGAGCAAGGGGACCAAACACTGATGAAAACNGGTGGCCCAGGTGATCCAGTATTTCAAAATGCCTTTGTTACAGTATGCTCAAAATTCTGCATCCAGAACAGCTTCAAGGCTNCTGGCTGAGATGATACAGCCTCACAGCATACTCCAGTCAGGACTTGACCATAATGCTAAATTTTCTCAGGGTCCTTCAAAAATAACAGAACCCACAAACAACAGGAAGCAGTCTAGAGAACTACACCCACATTCCCAAAAGAAGGGTTAAGTATATTTATTATCATTTAAGGGGAGTTGNTTGCAANTTGTTATTGGTAATGGTCATGAAAAGTATATTCAAGGATCTCTTTCTGAAAAGAAAAATAGGGGATATAGAAATGATAGAATAAAAAGGTAGATTGGTGAATCTACTTTTAAACCAAANGAGCAACTATTAGTCTTAAAAGTTTTACATTGGTATGGTTTTGTATATTGATACAAATTTAATTTTGTTATACTNTATGTATGTTTCTACTCTAGTTTGGGGTATTATATTTATGCAGCTCATTTAAAAATGTAAGATATAATGAAAAAATACAGTTAATGTATAAGTCATGTTAGGTATGTTTTCAAGGTCATAAACAGATATATTTAGATAGATGATCTTCAAACACTTCAAAGACCTACAGAATATGGCAATTAATATGTTTAATCACATAGGTTTTTTATGACAATGAGACATGTCTGCTCCTGGCAGCACCAATCTACTTCAGAGAAGATGATGGGTATCAAAGAAATTCCATATGGAGTTTGCTATATGGCAAAAGTTAGCCACTAGGCAAGAAACAGCCCTTGCCTCGACTGCTGACAGTATGGTGTTCAAATTGGACTAGCAGGACACAAAAGAAAGTGACTGCCAAACTTTACCAAGATAAGGCAGAATAGTCCTTCAAATTTTCTGCTTCACAGAAAAGTCTGTCAGATATTCTAGGCCTGCAGGCTGAAGATGGATGCTTCACTGTTACAGAGGACTCTTGGGTGACTGTCCAGGTAGTCTGATGTCCCTATCATTAGGTAACATTTTGCCCTCTTGGGATCTTTGATGGAGCTGAAGACTAGATAGTTATAATTATAGTTTTCCTTAGTTATGATAAAAAGGTAAATTAGATATAAAACTTTAGACTCACCAAGATAAGATAGATAATAGAGTATTTTCTCTAATTTTGCCAAATTCAAATGGACTGGATATTGTAACAGTAATTCTTACTTGGTAACTGTTTTTGTTGTATATAATTTTACTATGTTAAAGTTAAAACCTTCCAAAAGAGGGAAATGCTGTGGAATATTCCTTTACACTGTGTGAATATATGTCTCTGTGACAGGTTTAATAAAGAAGCTGACTGGCCAATAACTGTAAGGTTAGGCAGGAGAGCCAGACTAGGAGAATGCTGAGAGGAAGAAGGGCAGAGTCTGGAGTCACCAACCAGATGCGGAGGGAGCAAGAGATGAACATCCATGCCAATAAAGGTACCACCATGTGGCAGAGCATAAATAAGGAATATGGGTTAACTTAAAATGTAAGAGCTAGTTAGTAATAAGCCTGAGCTTTAAGATGAACATTTATAATTAATATTAGCCTCAGTATGCTTATCTNAGAGTGGCTGCAGAACAGGAAAACTCTGCATACAGATTTATCAACCACACTTCAGGACAGGCCCCACGCCCAGGANCACAAAACCTGACTCCATGTTTTCTCACACCTTTTTGTTTTGTTTTGTTTTGTTTTTGTCTTACTGGGTTTTCTTTGGTTTTTGTTATTGTTGTTGTTGTCTGTTTTGTCTGTGTTGTTTTTTCTTTTTTTTGTTGCTTGGGCTTCTTTTTTAAATAGAGAGAGGGAGAGATGAAGTTGGTGAGTAGGGATATGGGGAGGGTCAGAGGGGTTGGAGGAGGAGAAATACTATGATCAAAATGCATTGTATTCAAAGAATTTTAAATAAAAATTAAAATACAAACAAATATGTGTGCCCCACAATAGTGTGTACCCTAAATAATCAAATATATATCCCAGCATGAAACACCCTCCAAGTACTTTGTTATTGTGAAACAGGAAGATATTAGTTGGTATATCATCATGACTAGTACCTGAGGAAAACAGCTGAAGGAAAGATCTGTGTTGNCTCACGGTTGTGCAGGTGTCAGGTCATGGCTGCTGGAGCTGAATACCATGATGGGGATCATGTAGAAGCATAAAGCAGCTCCCCTCCTGCCAAACAGGAAGCAGAAAGAGACAGACAAGAAGGGGCTGGGAAAAGGTAGAACCCCCAAAGATATGTCCCTTGTGACCTACTTCCTCTAGCACAGCCCCATTTCACAAAGTTTCTCCTACCTCTCAAAACACCACCACCCCCTTGGGACAAAGTATTCAGCATATGAACCTATGAAGAGGAGCTCACATCATATTNAAACCATAATAGAAGCCACAGAAGGGAGGAAGCATGCTGTGTGATGCTATTTGTGAATGGATCTGTAAGTTTCAGCTTGTATCCCCTCATCCCCTCGTAAAAATTGACTCCAAGACAAGGTTTTGGGAGCAAACAGGTGATTTGGAAGGAAATTTCCCCATGGAAAAGGTCAGAGAGTGAGCCACGAAAGGAAGAAAGTTGTTAATAAAGTCACATTCATGCATAAGCTGTCACTGTGGGCAATGGAGACTCAGCCCTCTGACACTCCAGAGAGAATGTAAAGACATCCCAGAGCAGTTAGAAGAGTCTCTCTCTCTCTCTCTCTCTCTCTCTGGCTCGCTCGCTCTTTCTTTCTCTCTCTCTTCTTCCTCCTCTTCTTCCTCTCTCTCCCTCTCCCTCTCTCTTGTTCTTTCTTTCTCTCCTCCTCTTTTTCTTCCTCTTCTTCCTCTTCCTCCTTCTTCCTCTCTCTCTCTCTCTCTCTCTCTCTCTCTCTCTCTCTCTCTCTCTCTCTCTCTCTCTCTCTCTCTCTCTTGTTCTTTCTTTCTCTCCTCCTCTTTTTCTTCCTCTTCTTTTCCTCCTTCTCTCTCTCCTGTCTCTTATACACATCTAGATGTGTATAAGAGACAGCTCTGGTACTGTTCAAATTGTTTTCTAAGGCAGGGTCTCTCATTGGCCTGGAATCCTCCAAGCCAGCCTGACTGATGAGCCAGTGAGCCTCGGGATTGACTTTCTTTGCCTCTGCAGTGCTGAGATTCTGAGCACACAACACTGTGAACAGCTCAGTCATGAGTTTCTTTCTAATGGGAAAGAGAGGAAAAGAAGAAAGATAATGTAGAGAAGAAGCTAGAAGAAGACACATGCCTATGTCTCCCTAATGGAGGAGGTCAGAAGAGAATCCCCTGGCTGACCACATCCACACATGAGNCCTAGAAATTCCAAACCAAACGCAGAGTTTCGGAAATCCATGGTACAAACTATATTTACAAGTGAAGGAGAATCATTGCTCATAGCAGGCACACACAGTTCAGTGCAGTTAGGGAAAGCTGTGTCTATTCTTAGACACCAGCCTGTTANCTACCTCATCTTTCACATCACCAGCAGTCCACAGACCTGCCACCAAGACGCCAGTGACAGTCCATAGGGAAACATTCAAATAACCAGACACAAGCTAGTGCCAAAAGTCAACATCAAAAGGCCCAAGGAAACCTTACCACAGAGAGCAGGTGAGCCTCCTTAGACAGTAACGCCTTTCCCGGTCTACTTCGTCAATTCTTAAAAATGCCTGTTTTAAAAGGCAACTTTGGGCTAGCAAAATGCTGAAAGTAAGCCTGCCAAGATCCTGGGTTTTGCTTGCTTATCTTCAAGGAATTGTTTTAATACAATATTAGAAGCTATTGATCATGTCTTACCTCTGCCTGGGCTTCTTCTCTTGTGTGTGGCTTAATAATTATTCTTTCCAAGAACCCTTGGCAACCTGCTCATTTCCTTTCATAGTGCATAGAAAGAAGGCAAATTCCATCACTGCCTACTTCAGTCTCTTCTGCAAGGTATCCCAGGCAGGGTGGTCATGGCGTCACCAGCAGGAGCAACACCAGGCATTCAAGACTAGCTAAAGAACACAGGAAGGGAAGGGACTCCATGAAAGCTGGGGACTTCTCTCGCTCACCACCGCATGCCAACATCTAGAATGATTCCTGGCACNTAGTAGGTCAGTGTTGGTTGATGAATAATTTCAATCAGAAGCATACCTTGTTCACTAATGAACCTGTAGTCCAAGTCAAACATGGTCGTTTACTCTGCAAACAGTGTTTGGGAGGAGAGCCCTGGAACATAGCATACATCTTATTTCCAATCCAACCATT
>LZPO01066826.1:42618-63052 GCA_001675575.1 Neotoma lepida
TGAAGTGGTATCTCACTGTGGTTTTCTTTTGTGTTTCCCTGTCAGTGCTGAGAATTTTGCCATGAACCTATAATGTGGTGTGTATACAATGGAATANATTCAGCTTAAAAGAGAAAATTCTCTCTTCTCAGNGAAACATAGATGNCCCTANAAGACTTTATGCTAAGTGAAGTAATACCNGCACAGAACAATGAATACGTCATTATCTCTATTANGTTTGGAATCTAAGAAAAGAAACACTGAGTTCATACAAGGAAGGGAATGAGAAGACCAATGGTTAACACAGTTTGGGGGTTGGGAAAGGACTGAGAGAATGAACAGTTACTGGCTGAGGGGTGCAAAGCTTCACCTAGACAGGAGGGGCAAGTTGTGANATCTACTAAACACCAGGATGTCAGGAGTCAGTGATAATGGACAATGGACGGCATATTCAAAATAACAAGGAGGGTAATTTCCACAACATCACCACAAAAATGTCAAGTAATTAAAGAGACAGACAAGTTAATTAGTGTGGGCTTAACNCACCTCACATTGTACACAGATATAAGTATACTTCATTACACTCTGAATCTGTAAAATAAATACTTTTAGGAGTTGTCAGTTATTATAAACTTTAAAAACTTTTAGGGAAGAAGAAAGACCAGTAAAGACATAAAACCAAGTTCAACTTGAGGTCCTTGTTTAAATTCCACACAAGTGGCTGTAAAACCATCTGGAAAAAGAAAGATCTTTGAGTTTATCAGTCTCTTAACTAATAAAGAAAAAGTTAAACATTTACCTACCCTGTTGACCCAGAAATTTCACCTCTAGTTATTTACACAAAAGAAATGAAAACATACCACAGACAGACACGTATGGAAAGCTCACAGGTGTTTTGTTCATAATAGCCAAAACAGTGGAGAAATGTAACAAACATCTATCAGAAGGACANNCAAGTGATGAATTATTGACCATTAGTTTTTAGTAAAAAAGGATAAGCTATTATACATTCGCACACATGGATCTCACAAACACGCTAAGCGAAAGACTCCAAACACAAAAGAAGGCTGTGTGATGACACTGACATTAAGCTCTAGAGCACTGGAAAGTAAATCAGTGCTCAGCTCNTGAAGGGTGGTTGACTGGGAACAGAAATGAGAAAAGTTTTCTGAGGGATACAATGTTCTGTCTTGAGAAGGATGTGGGTTATACACTTCCGTGCATTCGTCACAACTATTCGAAATGTACACTCAGAATTTACACATGTCATCCTAAGGAGCGTTTACCTTTTGAAAAAGGAACATAAACAAATACTGAACTTTAGTCAATAGGTTCTCTTCACAGTGACATGGGTGAACAATCCTGAAACCATATTCTGTGTATTCTAGACTTGAGCAATTAAATCAATACATTGGGAAGGGCATGAGGACAAACCATTATAAGAAGGGGAACAGCCAGGATGCCTTGGTTGGGGCTGGTGGAACAGGAGCAATCAGCACACCCAGCAAGGGGATCTTGGCTTCTTAACTCTATTCTTTACCACAAACCACAAAAACCCCTTACAAATGCTGACCCCGGAGCTAGAACCAAGGGAAAAAAAAAAACATCCTGTTAAAGCAGGAACCAAGGAAATGCTTAAAGAATAAAATGGGACATTGAAAGGTACAGGACATGGCTCTATACCACTCCCACTGGCCAAATTTGGGCAAACTTGATTATCAAAACTAAAAAATTAAGTAAAATAGGTTGAGCAAGATGGCTCAGGGGGTAAAAGTATTTGCCCTGTGCTCAGTAGCAGTTTCCTCCAGATTGAAACATTCCANCCTGGAGGGAAAGTTCCTTAAGAAGCAAACAATTCAAAATAGCTTCAGGAAGCCCTTGGAATTGACCAGACTCACTAGTCCCACCCACTCCCCAGATTCTATAACCGATGAAGATTGCTGAGAGTCNCTCTCGGACAAGTCCCAGCCACCTGAAAGAAGCAGAGGCCAGCCCAGTGGCCTAGAAGATGCCAACACCAGCTGAACTGNCTGGAAGAAGCAAAGACCAATGGAGCCACCTGGAAAGGATACCTTCTGATCCATCAAGCCACCTGAAGGCTACACAGTGTGTTACAGNTTTCTAGCATTTTCTATCATCTCACCTTTGCTAGTGTGGGCTTTGGTGATGCAGCTGTCTCTGAGTCATTTCTGCTCCTGCAAGTGACCCTTCACCCATATCCGGTAAGTAACCCCTATAAACTTCATTGGTTCACCAAGTTGGACCTTAGTGCTATGTGTACTTTGGTCTGTTATCAGTTGGCTGTCTGGGGTGAGGACACATTTGCCTGTGTCTCCCTAGGAATAACATCACACAATACCATGAAAGTTTATCAGCCTAAGTTGGATCCCCAGAACTCATGGTGAAAAGAAGTCAGAACCAATTCCCAAATGTCCTTGGATGCCCACGATATGGACACTATGATATGTGCGCTCTCTCTTTCTCTCTTTCTTTCTCTCTCACACACACACATACACACACAAATAATAAATATTAATCCAAAAGTCTATACTAACATAAACAAATTGAATGAGTGAGAAGATATTATTTACTAGAGAAAATTTGTAGTCTCCAGGATCTGCCTCTTATTTTCTCATAATTAATGACATAAGAAGGGACTTGGAGACACCATCCTGATGAAGAGCTCAAGTCAGCATCACCAGTATTATACCTGGATGGGACCCACTGAGACCANCATTTGTCTTTGGTGTTTCTATCAAAAAGGCACAGATTAAATTAAATCACAGGGAAACCACAGACAAGTTGGATGAGGAGACATTCTCCGCTGAGCCTTTGAAAATGACAAGGNTGAGCAAAGCAAAGTCTGAGGGAATATTCTACCTGGAAAAGATTAAAGAAAACAATGACAAAAGGCACGGCCATGCATTGGATCTGTACTAGGGAAAAGTACAAAAAAATTAAAAGTTGGAAATACTTAATTTGGGGCATGAATGAGAGAAAACAATATTATAGCAATGCTAAATTCTTGCTCTTCAAAATTACACTTTGGTTATATAAGATAATTTCTGGGAAGATGGATCAGTGAGTAAGAACTCATACTACACAAGCATTAGGACCTGAGTTCAAATCCCCAGTNGTGTGGGTTAGAGACAGGTAGATCCAGGGAGCTCANGGATAAGCAGCCAGCCTAGCCAAAAACAGCAAACTTCGGGTTCACTGGAAGANCCTGTCTCAGGGAAATAAGGTGGAGAACAACATAAGANGACACCTGAGGTCCTGCCCTCTCTGCCATACATGCATGCAGGGGTACACACANGCATAAATATGCATGCCCNTGCGTAACACANGTACACACAAGATAACGCCTTTGCTGTCCAGAAATATATATGGAAATACTTACATGTAAAGGACATGATAACTTCGGTATATTTGCAAACAACTCAAGAAAAACAGATGTAGCCTGGCATGGCGGTGTATCCTTGGAGTCTCAGCATTCAGGAAGCTGAGGCAGGGGAATTGAAATTACAAGGACAGCCTGAGCTGTAAAATCCAGGCCAGTCTGGGATGTGTAGCATGACCCTGCTAAAAGGCTAATTAATGCTGGTATATTATTGTTAATTGAAATTCAAACTTTATCCAGAAATAAAATAATGGTGAGCCAATTAATTAATAAGCAGCATTTTGAAAGTGTTTGACAAGTTTGAGCCAGAGAAACCTTTCCTCTCTACATTGTTAGGTATTGTGCTGCACCGACAATCAGCTGAGCCANTGGGCTTTCCAGTCCCTGTAGGAGGATGGCAGCCCACACATACCATTTGCTTATTAGTCCCAGGACTTTGACTGGAACACAGGGATGGGTGATGGAGTGGGAGCAGGAATGAACCATCCTCGCTGCAGAAGAAATCAATCTAACAAGGACTTTTCCCTCACAGGAAGAAATTACTTTCCAAATGCAATCATGGGTTTCCTGAGAGTCATTTGCAAGGCTCAGGACCTGGGCTCTGGCTCGCTCTCTCACTGTCCTCTTTCTCTCTCCCTCTCTCCCTCTCTCCCTCTCCCTCTCTCTCCCTATCTCCCTCCCTCTCCCTCCCTCTCCCTCTCCCCCCCTCTCTCTGCTCATCCCCTGCACAGGCTGATTAGCTATCTCTGCCATGTGTGTGGATGAACTCACCTTGACAATGCGTGAGGCCATTCTCAGTCCTGGGAATGGGGTAATGAGATGCCCAATTAAGGTGATGTTGGATAAGCCCAACTCTGGCAGCTACCACCCAGCTGCACTGAGGGCCTTTTGACTGACAGGGAATAAGGGCTAGATCTCCCTGGGGATCATCAGACTCTTGTGAACCCGAATAGATTAATCACAGATACTCCAGATGTGCACAGATGGGAGGCATCATAAAAGTCTTTCACGGGTGAGGGGAAAGATGTCAAGGTTGGCTTGGCAAAGTTGCTGAGTTGATCCCTTGGTGCTGTTTTCTCTNTCAGTACTGACTTCTCAGACTGCTGCTGGCTGAACCACCATGAGCATGGAGGAAGGCTGGTACCCAAGACAGACACCCTAGACCCTCNCTCCACCAAGCTGTGAAGATATGCATTGCCACAGTAAGAAGAATGATGGTGAAACTGGGCAGGATGCTGCATGTTTATAATGACAGCTTTTTAAGTGGCTGAGATAGGAGGGTTGCTATGAGTTTGAGACCAATCTGGGCTANAGAGTGAATACCAGGCCAGCCAAGGCTACATCTCAAAAATGAGGAGTAGTGATAAAGTTGNAAGATGATTATAAAGTTGGCATGGTGGTCCACGCCTGCTATCTTAGCGCTTGAGAGTCTAAGGCAAAATAATTAAGAGTTCAAGACTTGGAATAGAGAGATGGCTCAGCAGCAAAAGCATTGGCCTCTATTCCCAAGGACCTGTGTTTGGTTCCCAACACCCACATCCAGTGACTCACAATCACCTGTAACTCCAGACTCATGGAATCCTAAACCTTCTCCTTGTCTCCATGGGTGCTGGCATACACACACAGAGACACACAGACAGACACACACAGATGCACACACACACACACACACACACACACANAGAGAGAGAGAGAGAGAGAGAGAGAGAGAGAGAGAGAGAGAAAGGTATGCACATAAAAATAGCTACTTTTTAAAAAAGAGAGATCAAGACTCTACGTAGCAAATTCCAGCCAGACTATGATACAGGGGATTATGATACAGGGAGATCCTTATTCAAAAACAAATTTTTTNAAAAAAATTCATTACTGATCACATATCATTAATAAAAGCTGAATTTGGAGTCTATTATTCACTGAATTCTCAAAAAACAAAACAATAATAAACAAATGTGCTGTACACTTTCATCCTCTCAACTCCATTCCACCCATTATATTACACTGTATATTATATGATACAGATTAAATTGTAAAAGCATTTAGACACTTTTATTGTCTCCATGAAAGAAAGAAGAAATTGAAGATTAAGATCAGGTGACTCCCTGAAACCACAAAAAAAAAAAAAATTGGAAGTGAAATCTGAAGCTCCAACAAGCTGGAGTCCTAGGTCCCTGCCCCTGCTCTCTTGGTTACTACGCTGCCACCAACCCAGAAGCAACACACCCAAACCTGGACTGCAATTTCCCAGCAGGCTCTGGGGTTTTAGACTCAGACCAGGGAAATCTAGAATTAAGAAGTGAAGAGGCAGCGCTGGGGCTCGGGTGCAAGGCTGGAATCCAGTCACTGAAGAGGGCGGGGCAGTGATATCGGAAGGAGCGAGCAGGAAACCCAACCTCTGGGGACAAATGTCCAGGATGGCTGTGGAAGCAAAAAGTAGCCTTGGCTGAAGCCAAGAGGAACAAACAAACCTGGTATTAAGTCTATTAAAGATTAATTGTGGTAAGAGGAAACATTGGTGCTGTGAAGTGTGGAAGGCTACGGCTGGCAACTATCACAAAAGAGCGCTGAGAAGATTTTGAATGTTCCCAACACGGCAGTTGGACTGCTAAGTGTTCAAGATAACAGACAATCCAGCCGGTTTCTCTCATCTGACCATTATATATTCAATGTGTATACTGAAATGTCACAGTGTAACTCATGCATATGTGCCATGAATATCTGTTGAGGAAAAATATATTTAAAGACTAGTGAATTGGAGCCATTCCAGGCAGCATGACTGGATTCGGCTGACAGCCAGGGGAGAGAGCAATCTGGGACTGAGGCAGCCATGGCAGGCTTCTTGGAAGAGGAGACCTGACAGCTGATCTCTGCTCAAAGGTAGGATGAGAACAGGAGGGAATGGAGAAAAACATCTTCAGCCATCACCAGGGTGAGCACAGTGAAGATGAACCTAATGTCTGAGGAGTTTCTGGGTTTCCTTCTATCCTGGGAGTGGGACATTTTACACATCACAGTTCATCACTTTTCTCATGGAATCTCTGCTCTGCTCATCACCACTTTACTGGNGTGGAACCTCAGTCTTAGAGGGAATGATGAGGTGAGTGCTCTGCTCACTGAGACAGACCATCACCTGTGCCCTTGCAGACACAGGTGGGAAGCTGCTTCTTAATAGATTTGATGAGGCCTCACGCAGCTGCCATTGAGGAGAAAGTCTCCAAATGCTATTTCTTCCTCTCTGCTGGTGTCACTGAGGGGAGGTCGGGAGAGCTGGCTGTTGGGTGGGAGCTGGATGTGGGGAAAGGAGGAAGGGATGAAAAAGAATGAATCCATCCTTCCACAGTAACACATCCATGCGCTCACCCAGCGTTTACTGAGCACAGGTTACACTCCAAGCTTTGGGATGATTCACACTAAGCTCGGGTTCCTGGCAACCAGTCCCTGTGCTCAGGGGGCATGCAGTGTGGCAGGGGTGAAAGATATTGACTTGGAATGGGAGGGATTCTGCCGTAGCTTCATGAAGAGATGGATGCTCTGGGACTGGCCACCTGGACAAGGAACTCATCTCCATCCTAGAAGAGCACAGAGGCAGCGCCACCACCCAAGGCCCATCAGAGCTGCTTAGTCTTTCATAACACAAAGCCCACACTCTAAGGATGTGTTTTACCTCTTTTTTTTTTCAAAACTCATCTTGAACTCAGCCCATTTATGAGCATTCCTGAAAGACCTTTCTGGAGCTCCTTAGGCAGATATTTCAGCCATCCACTACATTGTCCCCTTGTTATTTTGTGTTTGCTTTCTGATTGCTTTATATTTTGTCTGAGACAGGATTCCCTGTGGATTCCAGGCTGGTCTTGAATCCATGTCTTCCTAGATCCATTTCCCTTCCCAGAGCTGGGATTATAATACACCATCACACCAGTTGTATTAGTTTCTTATTGCTGCTGCAACAAATTTCTATAAACTTAGTAGTTTAAACCAACACATATAAATCCTCTTATATTCTCAGAAGTCTGGAACCAGTTTAGTTTGGATGTCAAGGTATTCTGTAGGCTGTCTCCTGCTGAAGGCTCTGGGGGAGAATCCGCTTCCTCGCTTTCCCTCACATCTAAATGTAACCTGTGCTCCTTGGCTTATGGACTCCTTCCTCCATCTTCCAAGTCTGCAATTTGAGTATTCTTTCTGCTTTTTCTATTTTGATCTCTGGCCAAAGCACCCACATGATTCCTTCCATTCTAGAGTAATCTGGATAACTGGGCACAATCCACAGAAATAAGGGGTGAGGACACGGATACTTCCAAGGACNTTATTTATCTCTCAGAGATGCTGCTTATGTACAGAAAGATGAAGATGGTGATCTGGCTTATTCCAGACAATGTCTGCAAGTGCTGCTCCCTCTTATGGCAGCTGAGCTGGTATCAAAATGATTGAAACCAAGGTGGGCAGGAGAACTAAGAAAACAAAGTTGGCTGAGGATGCCTCAGGGACTAGATCCATGTTCATGTTGATTCATGAGTCTTTCAGTGGCTACAGTACCCCCAACACACACACACACACACACACACTGTGAGAATACAATGAAATCTGTGGATATTCTCTTCCCAGGAGTGCACAAAACCCCCAACATGCCACCCTATGTACAGTCAGATTTTCAGAGACTTTGTCAAGAATCAGCACAGGGTGGAGCTGGAGAGGATCAGTTGTTAAAAGTGCTAACTACACCATCATGAGGACCAGAATCCGTATCCCAGGACCCACATCACAGGCCAGGCATCACNCAAATGCCTGTAACTCAAGCATTCCAGCTCCAAGGGATCCGGCACCTTCTTCTGGTATCCATGTATGTACAGGCATGCAAACCCACACACTCACACACACATGCATACACAATCTTTTCAAAAAATAAAAAGAACATGCATGTGTGACATGAAGTCAAAGCAGAGCTGGTGCAGTTCACAGGCTGTGTCACCCACATTTGCTACAACTCTCTCCGCCCACCTCCTGCACAGAGCAACCAGGACTAGCCCTGTGCTGGTTCTTGCCCTGGCCACCTGGGCTTGACAAACACTAACCAGGGGCAGCCTCTGCTGATGACAGTGGCAGCTGAAGGACACCCAAACTCCTAACAGAGAGATCTTGGAAAATCTAGGTCTGCTTATATAATTTCTATTTTCACAAATGTACAATGAAAGTGTATATATTTAGGTGGTTGTGGGCATTTTCTTCTCAGAGCCAGTAACATTAGATATAATCAAACACCTACCTAAGACTAATAAAAATGTTTTCTCACTCTATAAGGAAAAGATAGACAACTCAATTAAAAATATTTGGGGACTAGGGCTTGAATTTTTTTCATTCTTCTGAGAATACAAGTTAACTCTATGATATCATGCTAGCTCAAACAAGAATTAAACAAATCTGTCCTGCTGCTGGTTCCTTTCATGTGTCAGAATGTCTTCAATGTTCATACATGCTTTAGGGTGTGTTTTAACTTCTCTTTACAGATGAATAATATTCCATTGTGTGCTTACACCACATTTCATTTGTCCATTCATCTGCTAATGGACATAGGGGCTGCTCTTCTCTCTACAGACTGCAACGCTCCTAAGAGTGTACAGATATCTATTTGAGTCCCTGCTTCTAATTCTTAGGAGTGTATTCCCTGAGCATGACTTAGGTACATTACATGAAAACTGTATTTTTTTTTAATTCAGGGGAATATGAGTACTGTTTTCTATAGAGTGTGTGGCACTATACAACCCTGTGTGTATGCATAAGGTAACACATGTATATTGTTTTCCTTTTCCTGGTACTAATGCAGGTGGCTCTGCACAGCAGGAGTGTGCAGCTGGAATTCTTTACCTCTCCACATCCCGGTGTCACAGGGAGCAGACAGCATGCAGGCATGGAGCCAGGCCACAAAGGCTCAAGATCCTTCTCCACTCCCCCACTTCCTTCAGTGAGGCCCCATCTCCCTCCTAAATGTTTACAACCTTCCAGACTAGATCAAAATGCTCAAATGTATGACCCTTTGGAAGACATTCACATTTCAACCACAATGTATGTGTGTACACATATGTATTAAACAGATATGCTTACACAATTTGGAGATGTATGAAACTCAGTATAGCATGTATGTGAAAGTATTGTGATGGCTCATTTTGGTTGTCAACTTAACTGGGCTAAGAAATACCCAGGAGTAAGTGAAACAAACCCCTATATATGTCTGTGATGGCTTCCAGAGATGACTGGGACATGAGGACTCTGATCTAATAAATGGACTAATTTTGAGAGGTTCATAATATAAATTATTAATTAGCAGGTGGTAAAAGGTAGAGGTGAGACTTAGTTGGATAAAGTAGGCCTTGGGGATGTGTCCTCAGGGGTTATGTATTTCCCTAGCATCTTCCTCTTTCTCTGCTTCTTTGTGGTGGCTTGAATAAGAATGGCCCCCAGAGACTTGTGTGTTTGAATGCTTGGACCATAGGGAGTGGCTCTATTAGGAGGTGTGGACTTGTTGGAAGTGTGTCACTGAGGGGGCAGGTTTTGAGGTCTCATTTGCTCACGCTATACCCAGTGTGTCACAGTCTTCTTCTGCTGCCTGTGGATCAAGATGTAGAACTCTCAGCTCCTTCTCCAGCACCATGTCTGCCTATAGGCTGCCATGCTTCTGGCCATGATGATAATGGACTAAACTTCTGAACCTGTAAGCCAGCCCCAATTAAATCTTTTCCTATATAACAGTTGCCATGGTCATGGTATCTCTTCACAGCAATAAAACCCTAACTAAGGCATAAGTTAGGGATATTGCTGTTATAGGTCTGACCATGCTTTTGTTTAGAGGAATATGGTCTTGGGACTTTGGATTAGAAAAGCAGTTGAACACTTTAAATGGTACTTAATGGGCCATCCTAGTAGGAGCATGGAAGATGGTGATGCTGAGGGTGATTGGAACTGTGGGAACCTGGCTCAAGATGTTTCAGAGAAGAATGTTAGTATGTGGTCTAGAGACAGGTCTTGTGATATTTTGGTGAAGAATGTGGCTGCTTTTGCCCTTGTCCAAAAAGTCTGCCTGGGGCTAAAGTGAAGAGTTTGGGATTAATTCCATTGGCGGAGCAAATCTGAAAACAGCCTACTATTGACTCTATCATGTGGTTATTAGTGTTCACTCTTATGAAGATCCATAATGAAAAGGAACAAGCTGAGCAAGTGAAAATACAAACTGTAGAATTCCAGGAGAAAGGGGCACTAGGAGTGGACTGTAGCTAAATCCTGTGTTCAAGGAGATAAACAGAATAAGAGATGGAATACAGGGAGTGGTGACCTCAGGGAAAGACCCCACCCAGCTAAGCTTCCAACTTGTGAAAAGGAATTAAAGAACAGCTTAGGTCCAGTTGTGGTGATGCACACCTTTAATCTCAGCACACAGAAGGCAGAAGCTAGCAGATCTCTAAGCTCAGGGCTAGCCTGGTCTACAGAGCAAGTTCCAGAACAGACAAGCTTAGGCAGTGAAGGAAACCATAGAAAACAGAGAGTTGGTGAAGATGTCATTGAGTGAGGGGACGATGTTCCAGCCCCAGCAAGCAGCTGTATATCCTGTGCCATTATATGTTGGAAGTATGTGATCTGCTTTTTCATTTTGATTTGACAGGGGATTACAGTTAAGAGATTGCATGAATCTCAGAAGAAACTTTGAACTTCAGACTTCTAAACATTGTTGAGACTGTGATAGACTCTGGGGGCTTTTGAAGTTG
The DNA here is from genome assembly GCA_001675575.1 of Neotoma lepida. Classification (NCBI taxonomy): domain Eukaryota; kingdom Metazoa; phylum Chordata; class Mammalia; order Rodentia; family Cricetidae; genus Neotoma; species Neotoma lepida. The sequence goes on from LZPO01066826.1 coordinate 53,746, forward strand.
GACTGAAATGCTTCAGTCCAACTTGGCTACAAGCCTATGGAGACCAAAATGTGGAATGTGGTGGTTTAAATAGGAATGGCCCCATAGATTTGTATGTTTGAATGCGTGGCCCATAGGAAGTGGCGCTATTAGGAGGTGTGGCCTTGTTGGAGAAAGTGTGTCACTGTAGGGGCAGGCTTTGAGGTTTCATGTGCTCAAGCTATGCTTAGTGTGGTATACAGTTCACTTCCTTTTACCTGCAGATCAGGATATAGAACCATCAGCTCCTCCAGCACCATGTCTGCCTGCATACCACCACGAAGATAATGGACTAAACCTCTGAAACTGTAAGCCAGCCCCAATTAAATGTTTCCTTTATAAGAGTTGCTGTGGCCATGGTAGCTCTTCACAGCATTAGAAGCCCTAACTAAGACATTCCTATCCACCCAGAAGTGAATAGCTCCTCATCATAATATTCTGCCCAAGTACATGGGGCCAAGTGATCATGAACTGAATGTAGACCAGGCTGGTCTCAAACTCATGGAGATCCTCCTGCCCCTCCATCTAATTTTTTTGATACTGGGTCTCCCACTTAACCTAGACTTACTGATTCAGCAAACTTGATTGGCCAGCAAGCTTCAGGGATCTTCCTGTCTCTACCTCCACCACACTGGAACAACAGGTGTACACCACCATACCTGGTTCCTTACATGTTACAGGGCATCTAACCCAGGTCCTTATTCTTGCACATCAGGCACTTTACTGACTGAGCCATCTCCCCAGCCCCTTTAATTTTCTATGTTGCCATTCCAAACTGTCAATCATATCCTTTAATGCTTAAAAATGTTTAACGTCAATGTATTCCAATTTATCTATTTTTCTCTTGTTGCCTGGGCTTTCAGTATTATAACCAACAAAATAACTGTCAAATTTAATGCCACAAGTTTGTTTCCCTGCTGTTTCCTACTAGGAGTTTTGTTTTAGCTCTTAAATGTGGGGCATCTGCCCATAATGAGGTCGTTTTTTGAGCTAGCGTGAAGAACGGGTCTGACTCCATTATTCTGAACGCATATGTCTAGTATTCCCAGCCTACATTGTTTTAGAAACGTTTCTATGGGATGATGTTTGAGCCATGTGACTCACTGGGTAGCACCTCTGACGACAGCAGCTTGGGAACTGGTGCCTTTCCTCTGTTCTGTCACCTCGTCACAGCCTTTCAACCATATATGAGGTTTTATTTCTTGACTCTCTATTCTAGTCCATTTTGCTCTTTAAGAGCTTCCAAGTAGAAAGTACCCGAATGTTGACTGGTAACACTGTGTGGAATGCTGTACAGCATTGAGAGTAAGCAATTTGCTACTGATAACGTCATGGGAGAACCTTGCAAGCATGTTAGAAAATGACACCAGACAGGAAAAAAAAGAGCACTAATTTTGTGATTTCCTTTACCTAAAACATAAAAAGAGGACAATTTAATTTAAGCTTGATGGAGTTAGAACATAGCAGGGAAGCAACCACATGGGGAAGACAGTGGGGGAGAAGCTTGCTCCATATCTAGATCTGAGTCTTGGTTTCCCAGGGGTGTTTATTTAGTAAAGTCCATCAATCCAGACATTTGAAATATGTGTGTTTTTCTACAAGCTCTTAGGTGGCAACAAAAAACTTTTAAAAACTCAGTAATTTGATAAATATAAAGCCTTGGAAACAGTTCGTTGCAGGAACCAGAACCATGGTGAGAGTCTGCAGGTTATCATGGTCAGCTGACATGTCAGAGAGCTCAGCCAATCAAAACTCAGCAACGTCCAGGCTCTACCAATCATATCAACGGAGTGGCTGTCAGCTGAAAATAGCTCATTAAGTTCCCTGCAGTATCTACTACACAACTCATGTTCTGAGTCTATAAAGCTGATACAAACCAAGTGCATTACCCTTGGCCAGTGTCTAATAATAAAATAAGGTTATACCTGTTGCTAATATGTCTATGACTGGGAGACAGCTCAATGAGCACAGACAATTAAATCAAGAGATACAATAAGTTAATCCTGGGAGACTCTGGAAGAATGAAATTTGGCCTCATCTATGACAGTCACCAGCAGCCACATGAGTCGCTACAAAGCACTTCTGGCTTCAGGGAGCCTTGGGAAAGATGCCTTCCCACTGCTGTCACCTTGTACTGTTTTTCATGGGTCATGTTGCCTTTGCTGCCCTCACACCTTTCAAACTATTTTGTCTGACACTTGTGAGCAGAAACCATGCACTGCCCTGCCCTGAGCCTTCTCCTGTGCAGCCATAGAGTGACTCTGAACTATAGGTGCTGTTCATATTTTATTCCAAAGGTGAGCAATCCAGGCTTAAAACATGTAATCTTATAAGTAATCTGTAAGAGACAAATCTGGAATTCAAAATTAAGCATTGTCTCTAAGCTGATCAGGTGACACTTGTCTATAACTCCAGTACTTAAGAAACAGAGGCAGTAGGATTGCCACAAGTATAAGACTAGCCTCATCTACATAGCAAGTTCTGGGCCATCAGAGCTACAAAGTGGGACCATGTGTCAAAAAGCAAAATGAAAACATGACAGACTCTACAAGCTGACCTCTCTTTAACAGTTTCCCTGGGACCTTGGTGTATTAATCAGAAATTCTCCAGAGGAATAGGACCACCAAGATGCATGTGTCTAGGAGATTTATCACAGGAACTGGCTCGGGAGTATGTGGAGGGTAAGAAGTCCCACCATCTCCTTTCTGTTAGCTGAGGACCAAATATGGTATAATCCTGTCCAGGCCCCAAGGCCTCAAACCAAGGAGTTTCGACACCCAAACCAGAAGATGACAGGTGGCCCCAGTCCAGTGGGAAAAAGAACATCTGCCTACTTGGAGCCACTGGTTCTATCCCAGCCTTCAATGCCCACCACACCAGTGAAGGCAGACCGTCTTCACCAAACCACTAATACAAATGCCAATCTCTCCCCAAAACACTCTTACAGGCACACCTGGAAGTGGTGCTTTGCCAGCTATCCTGGCATCTCCTAGCTAAGTGACATTGGTATAAAAATTGAATTTCCCAACTTGCTCCCAGCAACAAAGAACTTGAGGATTCTGCTGAAGAAGTAAGGCCTAGAAAGACAGAAGTGTCTCAGGTCACTGAGCATGTGCACTGATGCTCCAGAGCTCGGGGACCATTGGCTCATCTCTCTGTCTTGCTCAGCCACACAGGGATCATGTCCATTGTGTCTCTGAGTCCTCAGTACAGGGCTGGGACTCAGAGTACAGTACCACTGCATGGCTGTCACGTAGTGCCTGTTGACAGAGGGAGGAAGGGGGAGACCATACAGCCATGCAGAAGCTATCACTACTGCCCAGAGCCAACAAAAATTGAAAAATTACAATCTCCTCATCCAAATATAGGAACATGGAGGCTGGGTTTAAAGGTAGCGTGATGAGACTCAGGTGTCTTTATTTCAAATTTTGAAATTTTGTCCATCATGGATTTTTCAATTTCATTGATTAAAATATTTTTTATGTCAGTGACCACATCTGGCACACCATTACATTTGCCTCCTGATAAAATATTTTTTATGTCAGTGACCACATCTGGCACACCATTACATTTGCCTCCTGAACAAACTGTGCTCGCCTCTCCTCCTTCACAGCTGCACACCCTTCTCATTGGGAGCAAAAGTTGCACTCAGAAACGGTATCCTGAGCACAAGCAATGTTCCCTGAGCTCAGAACCAGAGAATCCATGACCGGAACACTGGGCTCTGACACCCCCAAGCTCTGGGAACACATTTGTTGCCAACCCCTCACCAGACTTAAACAATATTTCAGTGCTTAATTAAATTCCAAGAACACCTGTTTCATCAGCTTCTAAATTCCAACTGAATTTTAAGTGGATGCTGTTTGGCGTGGGGAGTTTTCGTTCTCTAGGCTGTAACCACAGCAACACTTTCCCTGCTCTGCCACTCAAGGCTGTAGCACAAGAATCTGTTGTAGTGTTCTTTTTACATCTCTTGGAGGGTCACCTAAAGTTTGGACATTTGTTGAAGAGAGCACAGTGTAATAAATTAAACTTCCTTCGCTGTCTAACACCTAGGAACTCAAATAGCTGCCCCTTCACTCAGGAGTCCTTAGCCGGTATGTCACACCTGAAGCTGGAGTCCTGCACATGTCTGTCCCCTAAGCTCCAGCTCCCCACCCTCCCCACCCCCTCTGTGAGCCAGGAGCAGCTGCCAAGACTTAGCAACACTGTAACAATCAAACCTCATAGCTAGCAATAGTGAAGCAGAGATTTCGAGCCCCGCCTCCAGGACTCTAAAACCTGCCTGCCACTTCAACTTCAAGCTCTTGGGCCCTTAGTGACCCCATTAGGGATCCTTGGATATATAATGTGACATTTAATCTTTATTGTTACCAAACTGGATTTGGAATCACCTAAGAAACCCATCTCTGGGTGTCCTTATGAGTTTCCATAAAGGCATCAACACCCACTCTGACTGGGTGGCACCATTCTGTCGACTGGGCTCCCCTTCTAAACAAAAAGTCCAAACAAGCTAGGCATGAGCATTCACGTCCCTCTGATTCCTAACCACCGATGCAATGTGAGCAGCTGCCTCAAGCCCCTGACACCGCGATGGACCATGCCCTTAAATTATGAGCCAACACAATCCCGTCTTCCTTCACATTTATTCTGTGGATTTCTATCACCGCAATGAGAAAAGTAACTCACAAATGGAGCAATAACTACATGACAAAAATGAAAATGGACTGTAAATGCCTTCACCTGGGGATGGCTGCACTTCAACGAAGGGCAAGCATCAAACAGTCTGCTAAATTAAGATTACACCAGGCATGAGTAGGGAGGGTGGCATCAAGACACAGATGACATGGTGGCAGAGAAGACTCGGGGTCCAGGGTTGAGCAAACTTTACACTGACTGGTGTACGTTCTCCAGGCCTCGGGTTTCTCTCTTAGAAAATGGGGATCATAGTATCTAACTTGTGGGCCTGATGTCTCAGTTCAAAAGGTTAGTTAATATAGAATGTTTACACTGTGGCCTGATAAACAGTAAGAGCTCAGAGGGACTGTTACTAATGTGTACTTAACAGGAGCTGGAGAGATGGCCTGGTGCTTGAAGCATCTGTAGCTCTTGCAGATACTCCAGGCTCCATTCCCACAGCCTCATGGTGGCTAAGAACCATCTAGAGCCCCATTGAGGCAGATCCAATGCCCTCTTCTGGCTTCTTGGGTGTCGCATGCATGTGGAGCCAGACACACATGCAGGCAAAACATTCATAAAAATAAGTAAATTAAAAAAAAATAAGTACCCATGATAATGTGGGTTATCAACTTGACAGAATGAAGAATCAGCTAGGAGATGAGTTCTGGACATGCCTGTGGGGGACTGTCATGATGAGCTTAGTTAAGGTGGGAAGACCCACCGACTATGCTGGTTCTGCTAGTTTTCTATCAGAGCAGGAGGGTAAGAAACTAACACAGTGCATTTAAAGTGGTTTCTCCACACCATCTCCAGGAACTTCCCGCCACCTTCTGTTTCTCCATCCTGCCTAGTCCCTCCAGGTCCTGCATTCCTCCAGCCTGGCAGTCCCTCAGCTGCTTATAAAATAACCACTCAGAAGCTTATATTAATTATAACTGCTCGGCCAATTGCTCAGGCTTATTACTGACTAGCTCTTACACTTAAATTAACCCATAATTCTTATCTATGTTTAGCCACGTGGCTTGGTACCTTTTCTCAATTCTGCCTTGTCATCTTGCTTCCTCTGTGTCTGGCTGGCGACTCCTGACTCTTTTCCTCTTCCCAGCATTCTCCTAGGCTGCTCACCCTGCCTATACTTCCTTCCTGGCTACTGGCCAATCAGCATTTTATTAAACCAGTATACAAGAACATCATCCCACAGCAGTCTTCAAGAGGAGTGTTCAATTTCTGGGGTCTGAGCAGCCATCTCTCACATCCTCCAGTCACTCTTTTTGGACTTTGGCTATCTTGCCTCATCCACCAAGTCCCCTAGTGTGCCTTCTCCTCATCCAACTTAAGGAGATCCTTGAGCAAATGACCTCTACCAAGTCTTCTCTGACCTCTGACCTCCCACCTTCTGCACTTCTTCCTGTACTTCTGTCTTGTTTTCCCATTCACATGATGTGATACACCTGAAGGCCGGACTACCTTGGCCGTCCTTTTGTGGATGGAGACAGACTGTGGGTCACCCCACAACCCGTGCTTAAAACAAACCAGCTCTAGCTGTGGCTGATGCTCACCCACTCACCCGTCCCCAAATACCTTCCCCCCACTTTGTGCTGGAGCCTGGAGGTAGAAGCTGAGGAAAGCAGGTACAGAACTTGAGCAGGGTCCTGTGAAGAAGAGGATGTCAAACCAGGTACTTAAGAGCTAACTACCTGATTGTAACCTGTGCGCTGCCAAGGGATTAATAAGGCTGTAGCCACTCCGTAGCCACATAGGGGTAAGGACATGGGATTGGAGATCTAGAACAGCTGTTAGAGTGTTTGTCTATTATCCACAAAGCCTGGAGTCTGATCCCCAGCTCTGCATAACCCAGGTGCGGTGCTGTATACCTTTGATGAAAACACTCAGGAGACAGAGGAAGGAGGGCTAGGAGATCAAAGTCACCCTTGGCTACTTACTAAGTTTGAGGCCAGCCTGGGCTGCGTCAAACTGAGTCTCAAAAAAACACCACCACAAAAAAAAAAGGTCTGAGGACTGGGTTTTCTGTCTAATGGTCTCTTAGGAAATCACAAGCTACTGCCTCGAAGCACAAAATCCTCTTTTACATCAAGGTAGGATAAACAGGCCACCTCATTTTTCTCCTCCTGGCAAAGTGATGGCTTGTTGCATGATCCAGAAGTTCCTGGGCCCAGAATTCTTGTTTTGGCACTTTTCTAGGCTTGCCCCTTAAGCCAGGGAGGGAACAACTCATTTAGAATTCCAGTTAGGCCTCCAGAATACAGGAGCTCTTAGACTCTCTTTGGCAAACTGCTTTTCAAAATGGAAACAGTGGTGAAGTTTAGAACTCACAGAACTGAGAGTTTTGTGAAAAATAAGATCCCGCAAGGAGAAAGTTACAGGCCTGCGTCTAAGATCCCTTCTAGCAGACATCAAGATCTGAATCTGGAAGGAATTTTCCCAGGGCTTGTGAGGGAATTATGGGATTTCATTTTTCTGTTCCAATCAGAGTGCTCTGAAGTGCTCTAGGGCAAGTGACCCCCCTCCGCCTTTCTCAGGCTGGCAGGCAGCCTACTTCCTCACACCTCCCCTCCCGGGTGATTTGCTGTCCACTTGCTCATTCTAGCTGCTTTTCTTGGGACTGTAGCTGCTTTGTGTCAGCTGGCCTTGGCTGACTCTCCTCTCACAGGCCAACCCTGCTGGTTCTAAAGAGGACTCACTTCCCTGTCAGCCCTATGGTGAAGCCATCAGAAAACCAGATGTAGACTCCAGGTCGCCTTCCACTCTCCATCTTAGGAGGCTGAAGACCTCAGGATGACCAGCTAAAGCCTGACCCTGCTCTCCCTGCTGATTCCTGGACTCCAGAACAGTTTCCTGGACTCACTCTACCCGCTGTTCCCCTGCTTTGGACTTGGAACTTGGACACAAGCTCCCGGGCTGGCCAAACTCCTGGGCATGGCTGGGGTTGCCACAGAAGGAACGTGCTTTGAAATCACATAGGGGTATGTTCCAGTCCCTACTGCCCCCTTACCAATTGAACTTCACCTTCTCCATCTATAAATACAGCTCCAGAGCATCAGAAAGTACAGAAAGGGAAACCTTATTTGACACATTGAAGGTTGCTAATGACACTCATCATACTCACCTGGACATCCAGATTGGTGTCCATCCTGTAGACCTGTCCAATTGGAACAAGGACTGAGGGATCAGTATCTGCCAAATGCCTGAATTTCTGTCAGGATCTTTTAAAAGTCTCGATAAGTATTGGGTTCTCTCCACTCTGAAATGTAAACCAGTCCTTTTCCCACTAATAAGTTGTATCACATCATGGCTGCCTTTTTCATGCCCTCTCAAACACATCCTAGATCATTCTCATTCTATCTGTCTTTCTATGCAATGATCCATACATCAGACACTGGAAGGTGAGCAAAATCCAGGCTGACACCTGTGGGGTCCCATGGCCCAACTCTCTGTGAGGTCCCCATGGCACTAAGCTCTTTACAGAGACATCTTTTAGCAGCTGTGACTATCTGATGTTAAAATTAAGAAGTGGAGGTGTTTATCTCACAGAAACCCAAATTTGTGGCAAGAACTTGCACCCTGCCTATTAGAAGAAATGAGTGGGTCTGAACATGACTTGGCACTTCTGTGGAGGTTTGCTTTAGGTTGTCGCCAACTACACAAGAAGGTATATTTTCTAAGACTGTGTTTATATCAGACATCTACTAACCTGTCATTTATGTATGCTATACATTACTTTTTAAAAAATGATGCCCCTGCTTTGTAACTCAAATTTTACCTTTGCTTGCTCAAGGGCTATGCATTAATGCAGCACAGAATTATAAGCATGTGTCAGTACACACTTAGAAGAGGAAGTAACTAATTACATCCCAGTCCTGTTAAACAATACCCACCTGAAGAAGTAGATGTGGTGGGGAAACAGCTCAAACTTGCTGTGGAACAATCCTTTTCTAAGCTACGAATGTATATTACTCTCATTGGTTAATAAAAAGCTGACAGGCCGGTAGCTAAACAGGAAGTTAGATGGGAAAGCCAAACTGAGAATGATGGGAAGAAGGAGGGCAGAGTCAGAACAGACACCAGCCAGCCATTGAGCAAGCAAGATGTGCAAAAATTGAGGTAACAAACCACGAGCCATGTGGCAAAGCATAAATAGAAATATAGGTAAATTTAAGTGTAAGAGTTAGCTAGTAACAAATCTGAGCTTTTGTCCAAGCATTTATAATTCATAGTTGGGACAGGAAACGTCCACTTACACAAACTTGCAGAGGGTTTGAAACAACTTAGCAAACCTTCCCTCCTGCTTAAAAAAAAAGCTCACCAACTGCCCCAGCATTTTGCTTCCAAATGACAAGATGCAGTTCCCAAAGGCAGGATGCAGTTCCCAATGACAAGATGCAGTTCCCAAAGGCAAGATGCAGTTCTCAATGACAAGATGCAGTTCCCAATGACAAGATGCAGTTCCCAAAGGCAAGNTGCAGTTCCCANNGNCAAGATGCAGTTCCCAAAGGCAAGATGCAGTTCCCAAAGGCAAGATGCAGTTCCCAATGACAAGATACAGTTCCCAATGACAAGATGATGCAGTTGCCAATGACAAGATGCAGTT
>LZPO01066827.1:21582-47571 GCA_001675575.1 Neotoma lepida
CACAGGTCCTGAAGACCCACTGCACAATTCTGGGAGACGTAGCTATCCACACTGCAGTGTTCTGTCAATTCTCTTCACACTGTGCATGTGAGCTATGATTTGGGAAGAAGAAATTCCTACCGCTACGTTTTCNCTTTAGGATGTTGCTAGTCACTTTGGCTGACCTCTAAACACATTGTCCCCGGCTCAGACAGAGGGATCCTCAGCTCAGCTGAGCTTACCCATACTGCAGCCTCAGCAGATGANCTCACAGCTGCTCTGAGCATTGATTCTGGAAGCAGGGACCTTCTGGTCTATGTGTCAGAGTGGTCTCCAACTCCCCCTTGTCCAGGGCCAGCCTGGCTTCCCATAAGGGTGTGCTGTTCTCTGGCTTTAGCAGTAAGTTCAGAAGGGAAATGCTTTTTTGATTGCTTTACCCCCTACTCAATAACACTGAGGAGTACCAGGGGATGGAACCACAGACTTTATCCTCAAAANAGTCAGGCCCTCCTGGGGAATGGAACAAGCAAGTTGACAGTTTAGGACAACTAGGTGTGCTTAGCACTGAAGTGGGGGCTGAGGTGGCAAAAGTGGGTCTAGGAGGCAGAGGGTGAAGCCAAAAAATCTGAGCTGAATCCCAGGGACTGGCCCAACTCACCATACAAAGANAGGGAGGCTGAGGAGCCTAGGCCTTTGCTGACAGAAATAGCAGCAGATAAGGGCACCTGCACAGATGGCTCATCTGCACCCAACTCTTCCCTTATGNTGTGAACTTCCAAAGAGCACTCTNGAGACAGGAAGGTTTGGATCTGAGCTCAGAACCAACAGCTGTCAACATTACGGCAGGTTTGTCAGTCTCCTACCACAGTTTTCATACTTTTACTCATAAAAGAAATGGTCCAGATATTTTTACCTGTGTCTATCTCAAATCTGTCTTATCTANACTAAAGCTGGGCTGTGAGCTCNCAGTCTCCCCTCCCCCTAGCCCCTTATACCTCATACAGAGAAGGGCCCTGGCTCCATGGTCTCCAGGAGAATTGGGACAAGGCTGAAGATGTTCTCAAATTGCTTATATGTCCATCTCCAGGCAGAAAGGGAACACCTTGTGGCCTCTATTACTTCAGGCCTCATGGTTACTTGTGTNCAGAAGCAGGAAACAGAATGGAACACCCCATAACACCCTCTGCCCCCATGAGCTCATGGCTCCTCAGCAGGAAACAGAATGGAGCACCCCACACTCCACAGCACCCTCTGCTCCCATGAGCTCACGGCTCCTCAACTTGGCCAGATATGCTTACCCAGAGTAGTCACAGAACACCTCCAGAGTCTGAGTGTCTAGCAGTAAGCCACACCAGGGAAACAGGCAGTGAGCAGGCAGCTGGTGTGGAGCCGCACCATCCAGGGCACCACTGTCCACAGGGAAGTTCACCATTGTCTTCTGCAAGTTTATCATGCAGCCATACTCAGGAATGCCATGGACCAGGGCCCTGAGTAAGGGAGGAAACACTGGTTATGGGACCCTGGAAGCACTCAGCATGTGCCACAAAAATATCCAGAGGTGCTCTGGGACCAGAGAGAGTGGGTTTCTTGTGGGTACCCTGATGGAACGCCAGGCACAGTCTTGCTCCGGACNGTAGCCTAGCTCCTGTCTTCTGTGTAAGCAATAGAGCAATAGGGCCAGCTCAGAACAAGATGGCCATGCGTCAAACAAGTGGGAAAGTTCACATGACTCTCTGATGNTCATATCTTAGCATTCATGTAGCAAGGCATCCTCTCCCTATTACCCCNAAAGCCTGTTTTCTTGTAGCTACTTTGAGGTGTCTGTAGATGCGGATTGCTTCCTCTACCAGCTAAACAGACTGCTTGTGGGACAGATCTCCCTGTGAGTCGAAGGCAGACTTGCACCCTTCCTCAGGGTGAACTCACAGTGGCAGTCTGGCAGTAGTCTGGCTCCTGACCCATGAGTGTGGCCACTAGATGCCATCTACCTGCCTGTGTACTGCCTGTAGACTCTAGTCAGTCCTTGCAGCTGCCCTGGCCAGCTCCTTGGAGTAAATCTTTCCTACAGGTGTCCATGGACAGCCTCACCTAGTGGTCCTGTCACCTAGTGACCTAACATTGATCCAGAGCCACTTCCCTGACTTCTGGAACTTTCCTCAACAGCAGCAGTGTCCTCTGTCCCCAGCGCTGGGGCTGTTCTTACCTGATTCTACTGACCTTGACATGCACGGCTTACTGGGCTCGAGGATACTGTGCTAGAAAGTGCAGGCAGCCTGCACAGAGCCCTGCTGGGCAGATTTGGAACTGGACAGCATTTAGTGTTTCCACCAGACAGGCCAGTGGATACTGGAAACACCAGCNCCTCAGTGGTGACAGCTTCTGAGGGCTCAGCTTAATTAATTCTTCTCTTGTCAATTACCCTAAAAGGAAGTCTACAAACTTCACAGTGCCTGAGGGGGCCTCCTCTATAATATATTCTGAGGGAGCCCTCAAACTCTGTAGTGCCTGAGAACCTCAGTCAATGGTCCCTGCTCTGAAGCAGGGCTACAGTGCCCAATTCTAGCTTGAGCCACAAAAATTAACTTTACAACCATGTGGTAGCCCACAAAAGCTTCCTAGTGAGATCTGAGCTTGCTTTACACAGCAGGGCTGCATTAGGGGATGGCTTGACCACATGCATGGTCACCAGGTGTCTGGAATGGTCTGCACTTGGCTGCGCTGGGGGAAGGTCTTTTGCTCCACTTCTTGGCATTCCTTTAAAAGCCCTTTAGAAGAGACAGAAGGGACTGGTGGGTTTTGACCCAGGCTCTCCCGAGCTATCCTATGATTCTGTCTCTCTCCTCTATACTTCTATCTACATAGTTCTCACTTCTCCCTCCTCAAGAGTACCCTAGGGGAAAAAGAGGGAGCTGGTCTTCCTCACAACCAGATATGCCATAACCCTGACCTGATACATACTATAAACACAGCCTGGAATACACACTATAACCCAAAGTATGGATATTGTGTAAGAAAGATGGCCACTCCTCATGCAACAGCCATGTCTCAAAACACCAATGTTTAGTAAGTCCAAATTCTCTGGTCTCTTCCTAACANTCCATAAAGTTACTCCACAGAGCCATGGACCTGTTCACCCAGTGTCTNTTCTTCATGGTGTGATGTGAAGTCTCAAAGTTGTCAGGAATGGCTCTTGTGGTGGTTTGCATAGGCNTGGCCCCCATAGACTCACGTGTTTGAATGCTTGGTGCATTGGGAGTGGCACTATTAGGAGGTGTGGCTTTGTTGGAGGAAGTGGAGCTGGGCTTTGAGGTCTCATATGCTCAAGCTATGCCTAGTGTGGCACACGGTTTACTTTCTGCCACCTGCGGATCAAAGATGTAGAACTCTCAGCTACCTCTCCAGAACTATGTCTTACTGCATGCTGCCATGCTTGCCACCAAGATGATAATGGATCAAACCTCTGAAATTGTGAGCCAGCCTCAATTAAGTGTTTTCCTTTATAAGAGTTGGCTGTGGTCATGGTCTCTTCACAGCAATAGAAACCCTAACTAAGACAGCTATGCTTAGGGACAGCACATCTCCCAGAAGGGCTTAGTTTGCTTAGTTTGCTCAGGACTCAGCAAACAGCCCTTCTGTGGGCTCAGCTGGGAGGCATGGGNGTTACTGCCTGTTGTCTCATCTGAAGACTTTACAAATACTGGCATTGACCTGGTCTCTCACCACACTGCATCCACGGTGAGACCAAGCTGGACCAACCATGGGTGCCATACTCTTTTCCTTGGTGCTGCAGGTATCCCATGCCTGGCTGCACAGGTGAGGTACCCAACACTTAGCAGAGATGCTACTAGGTCTTGGTGACAACACAAGGTCCAGGCATACAAAATTACAAACCAACTAAATGTGTTGCCTCAGCCATATATACTTCATGATCATACAGCAGAAACCCAGACATGATGGTCCTTACCTGAGGAAGGCTTTCGCCTGGTCCAGGTGAGGTGTCACCAACAGGAAGTCATCAATAAGACGTAAAAGCAGCCTAAAATGAGACACATTGACAGGTTTCACATAGAATTCACCTGTAAGGGATCCAACCTAAAACATTTTAAATATCGGAACGTGCAAAGACAAGACAAAGTGATATTTCAAAAGAAGATAAGTGACAGTTTTACTGTCTTCCTAACAGAAATAGCTCTGGGGCCCTTCACAGCTTTTCATGAAGTGAAGGCAACAGCCTTTACATCTTGGACATAAAGCAACTGTAACACCCACTCAGTGAGCTAGAAACATGATGTGTGAAGATATGCCAACTCATGACCTGGACCCTTGGAGCAATAAAAGGAAGCATTTACCCATCCTGCTGCACCTCGGCAAACAGCTTGTTCTCCATGTCTCCAAAACACAGGCTGCAGAGCAGGGTAGATAGGCTGGAGCCCTGGGGGATGCCTTGGCGCTGGACATAGCACCTGGGGGTGGTGGGATGGTTAAGGTCAGAAGCAGCAGCCATTCACATTGGGTTTCACACACACATTTGACAACCCCCATGTATAAATATGTACACAGTCATACATGAATACACACAGACACCATTCTGTAAACATGCTCAAAGACCACATATACAAACAGTAGTATCTCCTACCGTCAGTTGCCAAGACCTAAAAAGACACCAAATTAAGTACCACCCTTATCCCTCCCATTCCCTACTCTTACTACAACCTGAAGTGGTGGGGACTACATCCCTGTTCACAGACTCCAGTTTTTTTTTTTTTTAATTTTAAATTTTTAGATTTTAAATAAAAATGATAAGCAATCAGGCTCTTGAACTGAATATTTATCTGGGACAATTAGTAACAGATTATTAGTGAAGAAACATTCCNGGTAATAGCCATGTGAAAATGTTAGTGCCTTCTTCACAGAGAACATAATGGCACCCTTCAATCAAACATATATGTGGGTGCTGGCAGGAATGGGTGCCTTCAGTTGATCAGGACAGGACACTCACCCAGGGAACCCGTATGTGAGAAAGTAGGTGTGAGTTGACCTTTAACCCCTCACACTGACTCAATCCCCTCTGCTAGAGTAACTGTCAGGAAGCTCTCCAGGCACAGTGCACACAGATCTGACTTTTCAGCGTATCAGGCTGACCCACATGAGGACTAAGTTATCTACCAACATGGACAGACTCACAAATCTGTGCTCAGTACTATGAGGACTCAGGAACACCCTTTGTTGTGTTTGTGAAAATACACCCAGTTGTACACTTGTAGCTTGTGGTCTCCCAGCATGCATATCAACATTTCCAATTACATTCTAATACATAATGTGACTTTTGATAATCAGATATTTCTTGTCCTGCCTGACCTCATCTCTAAGAAGCCTGGGTGTGAGCCTGGAATTCTGTTCTGTATTGGCACTCATCGTGGGCTCCTACCAGCCCAGCAAAAAGAAGCCAAGTGCATACCCAGTGTTCCATTCTCCGGGTGGGGACTTTGGGTGCAGAAGGTCCAACCAAATGCTCAAACACTCAACCTCACATCTGATCCAGACANACAAAACATGTCTTTTTCAGGCTGATGGGCTGTTAGGCAGCCCTTGCACTGAGCCAGTCTGGGCCTCCTTCACCACATCAGTGCTTTTCAAAGGGTACCTGGTCTGGCTTNTAACTCATGGGAGTCTCAGGGGGACCCAGCCATGGGTGCAGTACTCCCTTCCTTAATGCTACATGCATCCCATGCCTGGCTGCAAACGGGGAGGTGCCCCTGCCACTTTGTCAAAGTGACAACAGGAGCTCAGGCATACAAAATTATTAACTTCACTGGGGCCATGCTTAGCCAGGAGCTCCTAAGACCTCATGGGTAGGCAGCCTTGTGGCCCAGCCAGCAGAAGGGCAAGAAAATTCTACAAAGGTGAGTGGGGAGGAAGGAANGAGGCAGAGTCAGCCAGTCAGATAGATTTCTAAGTGCTGTAGCCAGTTAGCAGGCACCCTGCTTAGCAGTCAGGATGGCCTCTACCAACCTGTACCTGCCCAGCCTCTGCCCACCCTCAGCCCATTTGCCCCATGCCTGTGCCTACTTGCCACCAATCTTCACGACATTGTTACGCATAAAGTGCAGGAAGAAGTCAAACAGGCTGCTGCTGGCCTCATTCAAAGAGAAGCTCTAGAAAAGCAGACACATGTAGACGGACGAGCATGAGGACACAGAATGTTGCAGTAGGTTGCCACTAGATGCCCCCTTAAGACCAAGTGTTCATGTAGGGGTGGGGCCAGGGTCAAGTGTCCCTGTATGACCGGGTTGAATTTGACTCAAGGTGACAGAGTATGTAACTTACAAAGCAGTGATGTAACCTTTTATGTTCCTACAGCACGAGGTCAGGAAACTTGGAGCTCACACAGTACCTTAATGAGCCAAAAGAAAATCATCCAAAGGTCTCAGTGAGCATGGCTGCCCCAAAGGTAGAATGTACAAAGAAGGCTCTGTAGAACCATTGACTTGTGGGAGGAGATCTCCTGTGTGTAGTGAAGGGGAACACTGCCTCTGACATAAAGGACCAAGATGGGGGCCACAGATCGAGTCCAACTTGTCCACTAAAATCAGGTGAACTGTCCTATGGTCTCAAGATCAAAACTGAGGGAGAAGATCTTTTCACCAGTTCTCTGATGGATCAGTTGGAGTATGGGGAACAAGAGGGTAGAAAGGGCACTTCAAAGAAAGAGTCTTAGCATGCCCACCTTAGTAGCTATTGGGGGGCCTTGGTCATGTCATGGGGACTGCCACCAGGAAGAGTGGCCTTGGTCATGGGAACTCGCCACCAAGGAACATGTTGGTCACGTTTCTGCACTGAAGCAAATACACAAGTAGAGATGGAAGGCCCCACTAGGTGTGGCCCATTAATGGGAAGTCTGAGGACCTGCTCAATGACAACGGAGTTCCTCAGCACACGGCCATCTGAGTCCTGTAGATGCTTCACGAACTGGCCCATGTATGGCTGGAGGTCAGAGAGGGTGGAGACCTGCAGCAAAGAAGAGGTGAATACTTGAGAGGAACCAGAGGGGCACATGGTTTTNTGGCCAGGACAGCCACAGCACAGCTCAACAATAGAACAATGTGGGGCCACTCCACATAGAGTCTAGTAAGGAAGCGAGAGAATCTAAGACCCCAGCAGGAAGAGCCACAGGAACAGCAGGTTTCACCACAGTCAGCTTTCCTTGGGTCAGACACCCCCATAATGCTGTGGTTACTGATGATCATAACACAAGCAGCACCCCGACTTCTCCACAGAGACAGTGTGCAGACAGGAGGAAGAGCTGACAGGAATAGGGAGGGGATGGCTCCTTCATCTCTTGCAACAGACTCTCTAGGATGCCTGCTTTTTATCTAGTGGCCACCAAGACCCATGTCTCCAGACAGGATGTAAACAGAAGAAATACAGCAGCATCTACTGACAGCACAGGAACAATTCCAAGATGCCAGATGTGAGGCATCCAGACATGTGAACACTGGCATCTCTAAATAACCTTGGTGTTCTCGAAATACTTCTGCTTCATTCCCTCATATGTTGAGACTGAACACTGGCTTTGAACCTTAAAATTTCCCATGTTAGGTGGCATGTGTGAATATGGTCAAAATGCATTATATACACATATAAAGATGTCATAATGAAACCCATTATCATGTACAATTAACCTACAATAGCACAAAACAAACAAACAAACAAACAAAAAACCCCATGTGCCAAGTGGGTTTGCTGTAGTTCCAGAAGTAAAGTCGCCCAGAATAGTTAAACTACAAGAATTAACCTAGAAAAGAATAGCAAGATATATAAAAAACGCCTGCATTTTCAAAATAAGTAACATGCTTCTAAATAACCAAGAGGTTATCAAAAATTGCAATAAATAAATAATGAAGATTTTGAACTGCAGATAATGAACTGGCAAAATGCCAGAGTGTGTATGGTACTACTTGAGGGCTCTTAAAGAGAAATGTTTAACTTCAGGTGTTTACCTGGGGTTGGTGTGACGGCTCAGCAAGTAAAGACAAGTAAAGACACCTACCACCAAATCTAATGACTTANGTTCAGACCCCAGATCCATGTAGTGGATGGAGAAAACTAACTCCTATATGTCCTCTGGCCTGTACAGAGGCACCATGATGGTTGCTCTGGTCAGAGCAGGGAAGGAATCGCCTGGGTATAATAATTATGAATATGCCCTTGGTGTAGAAGTCACATGGCCACTGCACATATCACACATGTAGAGTTAAAGTTTGCCTGTGAGTCTTGTATGTCCTACATACAGGGAAAGGAAGTCACCTTGCACCTCTCCCAGGCCTGAACTCTGTGCAAATTCCTCCACCTTTAAACCTGCAGACCCCACCTGCCTACTGAAGAGGACATTGGATGTACAAATCAGCAAGCTGTCCCAGAGCGTGGGAGGATAGTTGCAGATATCTCCTGGAAGGGAAGCCCCATTGGGAGTCCTGTAGAGGGAGGCAGGCTGTGGTCAGACAAATGATCACTGGCACCATGGACACCCAAGTCACAGACATGCCCTCATACGGACATGCCAGAAATGTGGACCTATCACAGCCTCACTGTGTCACTGACAGATCCCAGATAGTCATGACATGAGAAGGCCTGTGCCACCAACATGCTCACAGCATAGATGAAAGTCCACTATGACCTTACCTGTTTCCTGAAGGACTTGTAGACTTGGCCTTGGCTACCTTTTTGGATCACTGCATACTGGCGGATACAGTACGTGTTCTCTGAGTGTCTGATCATATTGGCAATAACCTCCACAAGCTTGTCCTGGGGAATGGCGTCATATGCCCCAGTCACATCTGCCTGTGGAACACAAGTGAACACTACTAAGCTTGGTTGGACCCACGCCCAGATGTTCTGCTGGCTTTGTTCTTGGTATCTGGGTTCCAACCTGCCTTTAAGCAAACCTACAGGAGAGAGAGAAAAATGGAAGAAAAATGCTCCATGCTCCTGTACCAGCCTAGCCACACATGTCCATCCCACAAATTTCCTGCTCCAGACAAAAGACCCTGGGGCATAGTGAGCTTATATTCCTCTCTTTAGCCCATTACCCCAGAATGAAGACCCTAGGATAGAAAAGCCTACATTCTCCTTGCAGAGCCCTAGAGCCTACAAGGGCCCCTGCCTAACCCAGATACTGAAGCATCCAGGCCCTGGTGGTAGAGTCAAGCACGGCTACTTCTCTGAATGGGATTCAGCATCTAATGGGATTCGCCTACAGGGTGAATCCCAGAGGTGTTGGAGTACACTGTCCAGGAAACCCATATAGAGCTCAAGGCTATTCTGGGAGCTGGTTATCCCAGAAGAATGGGGTCCCCCTGCTCCCAAGAGAATGGAAGGCCATGGCATCTTTAGCCCATGTGTAGTAGCAGGCCAACACTCTCAATCACCAGCTTGAGCCTACAATAGGGTCACCCAGTGTTGGCTGCTCCAAGGAGGTCCCTAGAGGCCGGACCATGAGAGCAAATGTGACGGACAGGAGTCCAAATGACCACCTTAACAAAGTACATCCTGGGTGCTGGGTCCAGAGCNCGCACACGCAGCACGAAGGTCCTCCAGGTCCTGTAGATGTCATTCAAGCCCAGTACAGAAGCCCCCAGAAGGTTAGGATGTTTTTTCAGTTCATAGTTGAGCACGCTGAACAGAGTCTTGAGACGTTGGCTGAAATGCTGGGCCTGGGCCAGGGCCACAGAAGACAGATTAGAAAGAGACCTGACAGACTGTCCCAGACCACCCTGATTTCTCAGAATAGACTCCTGTAGCCCAGAGTCTTAGAAGACCTATCCCACTAAATCACTTGACTGCCTTTAGGATACTCACCCAACCTGCCCCAACCTGTTCTCACCCACCACCAAGGACACTGCCTTCTAGAGACATGTCCACTGGGCTGGGGCCAGGTTCAGGATCACTTTCACTCACAAAGGTCCTCCAGGTATCAATAGCTTCACTTTGTCCTCTGAGGCATTACTAATGACAAAGTCACCCCACACACCTTACACAGGCAGGAGGGGTCAGAGCTCTTACAGACATCCAGCTATGGGAGGCAGCTGCCCTCTGCTTACTTATAGTATGGAGGCCATACACTGTCTATCCTACCTGGCAGGATCTCTGAGATATCTCCAAAGTTTGTGTCCCATGCCCTCTGGCTCTTGAGACTATCTCCCATCTCTAGGGCCTTCCCACATGCTGAATTTTTGAACTCAGGAACAATCAGTTCCTACTCCTCCCTCTTCTGTCTACCCAGGGCTCAGAACTTCATGACCCTTTGTGTAAGTCAGAGTATAGGCTCAACCACAGTACAGGAGCCAAGTGCAGTCACCTGTTTCTCTTTGCCAAAGGCTCTGGTGCACATGCTATAACTCATGTTTACAATGGGCCGGAGACCATTGGGCTTGGGGATGAAACGCAGTCTGCAGATGGGCATGGCTGGCCAGGCCTCCTGGTACTGCCTGATCTCCTCTTGCGACAGCTCCTGCAGCTGCACTCTCTCAAGGTGTTGCCTGTTACAGAGAGCATTGTGGAGTTATGACATGAGCATGTNGTAAATTCAAGAGACATATCCCATCAGGGTGGTTGGGAACTTGGGTCATTTGACACCTGGCCATGCTATGGTGCTACATCCAGGACCATAGCAACCCACATCAACTAGACAACCTCCAGAACTGTCTGAATAGGGTACATGACGTAGCCTGTGTTGGCACCTGGGACATCTGGCCCCAAAGTCTGCCCTCAGTATTCTCTTCTTTGGGTGGTCCCATTGGCCAGGATACTTTTGAAGCAATCTGCTACACTCTATGGATATCCTGGCCTAGACATAGGTNGTACAAAGAAGGCTCTGTAGAACCATTGACTTGTGGGAGATCTCCTGTGTGTAGTGAAGGGGAACACTGCCTCTGACATAAAGGACCAAGATGGGGGCCACAGATCGAGTCCAACTTGTCCACTAAAATCAGGTGAACTGTCCTATGGTCTCAAGATCAAAACTGAGGGAGAAGATCTTTTCACCAGTTCTCTGATGGATCAGTTGGAGTATGGGGAACAAGAGGGTAGAAAGGGCACTTCAAAGAAAGAGTCTTAGCATGCCCACCTTAGTAGCTATTGGGGGGCCTTGGTCATGTCATGGGGACTGCCACCAGGAAGAGTGGCCTTGGTCATGGGAACTCGCCACCAAGGAACATGTTGGTCACGTTTCTGCACTGAAGCAAATACACAAGTAGAGATGGAAGGCCCCACTAGGTGTGGCCCATTAATGGGAAGTCTGAGGACCTGCTCAATGACAACGGAGTTCCTCAGCACACGGCCATCTGAGTCCTGTAGATGCTTCACGAACTGGCCCATGTATGGCTGGAGGTCAGAGAGGGTGGAGACCTGCAGCAAAGAAGAGGTGAATACTTGAGAGGAACCAGAGGGGCACATGGTTTTCTGGCCAGGACAGCCACAGCACAGCTCAACAATAGAACAATGTGGGGCCACTCCACATAGAGTCTAGTAAGGAAGCGAGAGAATCTAAGACCCCAGCAGGAAGAGCCACAGGAACAGCAGGTTTCACCACAGTCAGCTTTCCTTGGGTCAGACACCCCCATAATGCTGTGGTTACTGATGATCATAACACAAGCAGCACCCCGACTTCTCCACAGAGACAGTGTGCAGACAGGAGGAAGAGCTGACAGGAATAGGGAGGGGATGGCTCCTTCATCTCTTGCAACAGACTCTCTAGGATGCCTGCTTTTTATCTAGTGGCCACCAAGACCCATGTCTCCAGACAGGATGTAAACAGAAGAAATACAGCAGCATCTACTGACAGCACAGGAACAATTCCAAGATGCCAGATGTGAGGCATCCAGACATGTGAACACTGGCATCTCTAAATAACCTTGGTGTTCTCGAAATACTTCTGCTTCATTCCCTCATATGTTGAGACTGAACACTGGCTTTGAACCTTAAAATTTCCCATGTTAGGTGGCATGTGTGAATATGGTCAAAATGCATTATATACACATATAAAGATGTCATAATGAAACCCATTATCATGTACAATTAACCTACAATAGCACAAAACAAACAAACAAACAAACAAAAAACCCCATGTGCCAAGTGGGTTTGCTGTAGTTCCAGAAGTAAAGTCGCCCAGAATAGTTAAACTACAAGAATTAACCTAGAAAAGAATAGCAAGATATATAAAAAACGCCTGCATTTTCAAAATAAGTAACATGCTTCTAAATAACCAAGAGGTTATCAAAAATTGCAATAAATAAATAATGAAGATTTTGAACTGCAGATAATGAACTGGCAAAATGCCAGAGTGTGTATGGTACTACTTGAGGGCTCTTAAAGAGAAATGTTTAACTTCAGGTGTTTACCTGGGGTTGGTGTGACGGCTCAGCAAGTAAAGACAAGTAAAGACACCTACCACCAAATCTAATGACTTANGTTCAGACCCCAGATCCATGTAGTGGATGGAGAAAACTAACTCCTATATGTCCTCTGGCCTGTACAGAGGCACCATGATGGTTGCTCTGGTCAGAGCAGGGAAGGAATCGCCTGGGTATAATAATTATGAATATGCCCTTGGTGTAGAAGTCACATGGCCACTGCACATATCACACATGTAGAGTTAAAGTTTGCCTGTGAGTCTTGTATGTCCTACATACAGGGAAAGGAAGTCACCTTGCACCTCTCCCAGGCCTGAACTCTGTGCAAATTCCTCCACCTTTAAACCTGCAGACCCCACCTGCCTACTGAAGAGGACATTGGATGTACAAATCAGCAAGCTGTCCCAGAGCGTGGGAGGATAGTTGCAGATATCTCCTGGAAGGGAAGCCCCATTGGGAGTCCTGTAGAGGGAGGCAGGCTGTGGTCAGACAAATGATCACTGGCACCATGGACACCCAAGTCACAGACATGCCCTCATACGGACATGCCAGAAATGTGGACCTATCACAGCCTCACTGTGTCACTGACAGATCCCAGATAGTCATGACATGAGAAGGCCTGTGCCACCAACATGCTCACAGCATAGATGAAAGTCCACTATGACCTTACCTGTTTCCTGAAGGACTTGTAGACTTGGCCTTGGCTACCTTTTTGGATCACTGCATACTGGCGGATACAGTACGTGTTCTCTGAGTGTCTGATCATATTGGCAATAACCTCCACAAGCTTGTCCTGGGGAATGGCGTCATATGCCCCAGTCACATCTGCCTGTGGAACACAAGTGAACACTACTAAGCTTGGTTGGACCCACGCCCAGATGTTCTGCTGGCTTTGTTCTTGGTATCTGGGTTCCAACCTGCCTTTAAGCAAACCTACAGGAGAGAGAGAAAAATGGAAGAAAAATGCTCCATGCTCCTGTACCAGCCTAGCCACACATGTCCATCCCACAAATTTCCTGCTCCAGACAAAAGACCCTGGGGCATAGTGAGCTTATATTCCTCTCTTTAGCCCATTACCCCAGAATGAAGACCCTAGGATAGAAAAGCCTACATTCTCCTTGCAGAGCCCTAGAGCCTACAAGGGCCCCTGCCTAACCCAGATACTGAAGCATCCAGGCCCTGGTGGTAGAGTCAAGCACGGCTACTTCTCTGAATGGGATTCAGCATCTAATGGGATTCGCCTACAGGGTGAATCCCAGAGGTGTTGGAGTACACTGTCCAGGAAACCCATATAGAGCTCAAGGCTATTCTGGGAGCTGGTTATCCCAGAAGAATGGGGTCCCCCTGCTCCCAAGAGAATGGAAGGCCATGGCATCTTTAGCCCATGTGTAGTAGCAGGCCAACACTCTCAATCACCAGCTTGAGCCTACAATAGGGTCACCCAGTGTTGGCTGCTCCAAGGAGGTCCCTAGAGGCCGGACCATGAGAGCAAATGTGACGGACAGGAGTCCAAATGACCACCTTAACAAAGTACATCCTGGGTGCTGGGTCCAGAGCNCGCACACGCAGCACGAAGGTCCTCCAGGTCCTGTAGATGTCATTCAAGCCCAGTACAGAAGCCCCCAGAAGGTTAGGATGTTTTTTCAGTTCATAGTTGAGCACGCTGAACAGAGTCTTGAGACGTTGGCTGAAATGCTGGGCCTGGGCCAGGGCCACAGAAGACAGATTAGAAAGAGACCTGACAGACTGTCCCAGACCACCCTGATTTCTCAGAATAGACTCCTGTAGCCCAGAGTCTTAGAAGACCTATCCCACTAAATCACTTGACTGCCTTTAGGATACTCACCCAACCTGCCCCAACCTGTTCTCACCCACCACCAAGGACACTGCCTTCTAGAGACATGTCCACTGGGCTGGGGCCAGGTTCAGGATCACTTTCACTCACAAAGGTCCTCCAGGTATCAATAGCTTCACTTTGTCCTCTGAGGCATTACTAATGACAAAGTCACCCCACACACCTTACACAGGCAGGAGGGGTCAGAGCTCTTACAGACATCCAGCTATGGGAGGCAGCTGCCCTCTGCTTACTTATAGTATGGAGGCCATACACTGTCTATCCTACCTGGCAGGATCTCTGAGATATCTCCAAAGTTTGTGTCCCATGCCCTCTGGCTCTTGAGACTATCTCCCATCTCTAGGGCCTTCCCACATGCTGAATTTTTGAACTCAGGAACAATCAGTTCCTACTCCTCCCTCTTCTGTCTACCCAGGGCTCAGAACTTCATGACCCTTTGTGTAAGTCAGAGTATAGGCTCAACCACAGTACAGGAGCCAAGTGCAGTCACCTGTTTCTCTTTGCCAAAGGCTCTGGTGCACATGCTATAACTCATGTTTACAATGGGCCGGAGACCATTGGGCTTGGGGATGAAACGCAGTCTGCAGATGGGCATGGCTGGCCAGGCCTCCTGGTACTGCCTGATCTCCTCTTGCGACAGCTCCTGCAGCTGCACTCTCTCAAGGTGTTGCCTGTTACAGAGAGCATTGTGGAGTTATGACATGAGCATGTNGTAAATTCAAGAGACATATCCCATCAGGGTGGTTGGGAACTTGGGTCATTTGACACCTGGCCATGCTATGGTGCTACATCCAGGACCATAGCAACCCACATCAACTAGACAACCTCCAGAACTGTCTGAATAGGGTACATGACGTAGCCTGTGTTGGCACCTGGGACATCTGGCCCCAAAGTCTGCCCTCAGTATTTTCTTCTTTGGGTGGTCCCATTGGCCAGGATACTTTTGAAGCAATCTGCTACACTCTATGGATATCCTGGCCTAGACATAGGTGTGAAAGCAAAAACCATCCCTGCCCGCCCCAGGTACATGTGTGCCAATGCCCTCAGGAAGCTCTGTGCTGGCTGTTGAGGATCCCACAAGCACAGTGGNTGTTATGTAATACATAGGTAGGTTGGACCTCATGAAACATAGAGCTGGGTGGTGATGGCACACACCTTTAATCCCAGTGCTCAGGAGNCAGAAGCAGGGGGATCTCTGAGTTCAAGGCCAGCCTGGTCTACAGAGCTAGTTTCAGGACAGCCAGGGCTACCCAGAGAAACCTTGGTTAACATGGTAGTCTGCTCTCCCTGCCCTCTACTCTGCCTCCTCAGCTTGGCCTGTGTACCTTCCACTGGGACAGCAAATCCCAGCTCAATAAGCAAAGAACCTCAGCCACTCAGAGCCTGTGACAGCTCTCAGGGTGGACCCTTTGTGGTTTCCCATTGAGGAAGCTCCTCATAGGTACTTCCTTCAGGGGTGAACATAAGGTGGAACCCATCTGACCCATGTATCAAACAGGCAGCTGCTCTGCTCCTGTTTGGTATGAATTCCTCCTACGTTAGGGATCCTATAGATGGTGCAGGACCAACTTATGATTTTACAGGCGAGAAAGCAAGATCTCTGGTCCATGACTACATGGGGTCTATGCCCTGAAGGTCCATGGACAGGCTAGCAGGTGCCATANACTGTTAGAGTCAGACATTGATGATAGACATATTGTGTGGTACCTGACCCCAATGCTCTGCAGCTTGCTCCACACACTTTTACGGTAGAAGAAGAGCTGGTTCTTCTGGAATGTGGTCTCTGTGATGTAAAAGAATGACCTAAGCAGNTCTACCACATATGTGTCCATCAGCCAGAACAGGAACATAGCCAGGATCCTTTCCCTCATACGGTGCTCTTCGGCTGGGACACAGTTCTTTCCTGAAAATAGTAGATATTCAACACCCATGACTCACCCCAGATCCATAATGTCCAGCATGGAAGCCATGGGACCCCAAAATGAGCCCANGAGGGACACTGGACATGCTGGGTTCTAATAAAATATATCAATAAACCAGTTTAACCTTTTTGTGTGTGGGCTTTTTNAAAGCATGTTGTAAACTGCAGTTCCCTGACAAAGCCATGTCAGCGAAGGGATCCTGCAGGCCTACTGACTAGAGATGAAATGCTGCTGACTGAGTGTGAACTGCTTGAGCCATCTTTCACTCCCCCAACAAGCCACTCACTTCCAACTTCTGAATCTGACCTAGCACCTTTGTGACTGACTATCCAGTGAATCTTTTGGGATGGACTGACTTTCANACCCTAGCTTCTACCAACTCTAAAGCTAAGAATGTCTTCAGAGAGGGGTTGGGGACATGGTTCAGTTGGTAAAGTGCTTGCTCTAAAGGCATGAAAACCGAGTTCTGTCGTCAGAACCCACGTTATAAAAGCTAGGTGTGGGGACTTGTGCCTGTAATCCCAGTGCTAGGGAGGCAAAGACAGATGATGGATCCTATCTGAATCAGTGACTCCAGGTGATTAAAGAAGACACCTGATGTCAATCAACCTCAGGCCTCCATAGACATGCACAGGCAAACTTCAATGGGTACTGAGGCTGTACTACAGCGTCACAGACTTCACACTCACTGCCACTGAGCAGTGCAGTTCAGAGATGTGTAGGGCCAAGCAGAGAACAGGCTACTCTTATTGTCATACTGGACATGTGGGTTCAGTGCACCATAGCTATCCTTCCNGAGGACCTCTGAAGATCACTTTGTAGATCTCCAGATACCATGGGGACCTGCTTTATCCAGATAAAGCTGGGTTTACCAGCAGTGATGAACACAAAGGAAACTTGTAATGGAGAAGGGGAATCCTAGAAGGAGGGACAAGATAGAAGACAGAATGAAGAAAGAAAGAAGAATCAGGGGCTGGAGAGATACCTCAATGGTTAAGAGCACTGGCTGCTCTTGCAGAGGTCCTCATTTTTTTCTCAGCAGCTACATGGTAGCTCACAACCTCCTGTAACTCCAGTTCCGGGAGATCTGACACCCTCATCTGGTCTGCTCCAGCACCGGGCATGGCATGGTACACATACATACATTCAGGCAAAACACTCATATACATAAAATAATCGTTGAAAATAAATAAATGTAGAAAATGGTGTGGAAGTTTAAGACGAAATAAACAGTGACCTCAAAAAACAAGAATGATGTTTAACTCGGGAGCAGAGAGACTGAAGGCAGAACTAAATCAGCAGAGAGATAGGAAGTTAGTGGAAATGCTGACCAGAGTTCAAGCACATTAAGGCTCAAATGACAGGTGACCGCTGGCAAAGAACAGTGCACAGAACTTCTTATCTCTCAAACGTAAAAACAGAATGAAGACNCGTGCAGCAAGGAAATGCACTTTACAATTGCTTAGACAGCAAGACACGAGGGTGGGGTGGGGTGCAGCAAGAATTAAGAGCAAACGGGCTGAAGAAATGGCTCAGCTGTCAAGATACTGGCTGCTTTTTCAGAGAACTGGGGTTTGATTCCCAGCATCCACATGGTGGCTGTCAATTATCTGTAAATCCAGTTCAAGGGGATCCAGTGCTCTCTCCTGGCTTCCACAGGTACTTGGCATTCAAGTGGTACACAGACAACAAGCAAAACCCATAAAAAAATTAAAACTAGTGAAAGCAAACTGGAAATAACAGAAGCAGCACATTCAGACACCTTTCTTCTTGAAAGAAAGAAGCAAGCAAGCAAGCTCAGCTTTCCAGCTAAGTGACAATGTCAAGGTGGCATGGCAATATATAAAAAAATCACTTGCATGCTGTGGAAAAGATCCATCGGGACTATAAGAATGTGAAAAAAAGCAAAACTTAGAGGAAGAAAAAAGACATAGCAAGGAAACNCCAAAAGCAAGCCCAGTTCAGCGAATTTTAGCAGTTGACAAATTCAGCTACCGGGTGGGCTTACACACCTGTGATCCGATTCTCTAGAAACTGAGGCAGGAGCAGGGCTGCAAATCCGAGGGCAGCCTGAGCAACTTAGCAAAAACCTGTCTCTGGAAAAAAAAAAAATCTTTATATTTGAAAAATCACTACAGATATACTATCCTGGTAACCCAAGATTCTCTAATCAGAAAGATAAAAATTCCAGCTGGGTGTGGTGGTGCACGCCTTTAATCTCAGCATTCAGGAGGCAGGGGTAGGCAGATCTCTGTGAGTTCAAGGTGAGCCTTGTCTACAGACAAGTTACAGGCCAGCTAGGACTAGATAGTAAGACCTTGTCTCAAATAAATAAATAAAATAAATAAAAACTAGTACATACGCTTAACAATGTTGCATATAAATACCACCAGAACAAGAATTTCTTGTTGTCCAATCAGAGACAGAAGTATCCATCCCTCTTCCTATTTCATGGCCTGGAAGGATGTGGACATTTCCTGTATATACCTGATATAGTGAACACAAAAACCTCAGCATTCAGAAATACCATGAACTTAGGAAATAACTGGTATTATACAGACTGTACTACACAAGAGTTCAAAGTCAATTTAAAAGGAAAATTCTAAATATTTCACACATTTGGAATTTCAAAAAATTCCTAGGTAATAAATACATCAAAACAACAACAAAACAAAAACAATGGAAGGTGGAAAATGCCTCCAAAGCACTGATATCAAAATTATCACATACGGAAGTGCTAGGTGCAGCTAAGGCAGTATCCAGAAGGAACTGTGTAGCCAAATACCCAACCTGTGATGATAGAAAACAACAACAACAACAACAAAAAAAACCTAAAGAGGGGGCAGGGATAAAATTCTAAAGAAAAGTCCACAGAGAAACTGAAGGTCAAAGGGTTCTTGAAGCAGAAGAGACATGTTCAAACAAATCTGGAAAAGCAANCATAAAGCTGGATATGGGCAGAGTCCAACCTAAGCAAGAAGCAGCTTGTGTCCAGAATAAGGAGAGCTGCTATCTCTGCCTTAGGATGTGTGAGGGGCTGCAGGGTCTCCTATCCTCTAGAGATGTCTCAGTAACCCTGGGCAACAGATACTGACAGCTGTGGGTCAGGGAGCCCTGAGCTGTAAAGGAATGAGATGACAGGGCATGGCAAGTGGAATGACTTACAAAGGCCACAGAGGCTCTGCGCTGCAGTAGGGACAGCCAGGTATGTATTTTTACGGGCTCATGTTGGAGCTCCCAGAGATCATCCACAGTGGGTAAACACGGCTCTGCCATCTTTCCCCCATAAGNTGTAAATATCCTAGGAGTTTGGGAGAGGGGAGAACAGGATAGGGAGCGTGATCTCTTCCACACACGCACAGAATGATGACAGGAGGGCTGGCTGAAAGGGAGGGGGGCAAGTGGTAGCTATGATGGGCCAACCTCAACAATAAACCAGGCAAAAAGGCACAGAAGTCCTGGCTCTACAACCTCCCAAGTAACACAAACAGTCCCCCTTTATGCAGCAGGCTGAGCTCTCCTTTCTTGGGTTCCTTCTCACACTTAAGATGGGACAGGGATCTTCACTGTAGGAAGTTTTTCATTTATTTCTCCTCCTGCCACCCTATCTTTTTTTGGACTGAGTAGCTGCACCATTACAGCTTAAGCATACATCTGCACGCTGGGAGAACCCGAAGAACCCTTAAACCTCAGGAGCCTCACTTCCCACCAGGACAAATGGGTTCCTGTGCTGACCTGCCATTGTTCTCAGTGAGGCACTGTTCCACAAGGGGATCACGGATAACCTGTAGGGCTCTCACCAGAGCTTCTTCTCACCAGGTGCCAATATTTCTATCCACTATGCACCCCACCTGCTTATCTGTTCACCACAGTGGCCCCAGCACTGAGAACCTGCCCCAGGACTTGGACAGAATCTTGGTTAGCACACACTGGGCTGGAGGGAGCTTGGAGTCAGAGATAAATCAGATGGAACTCGCCCAACCATTGACTGCATAATGCACCACTGACGACTTGGGCTCCTGCCATTCATTGTCTCCCTTTTCTGGGCCCCTACTGCATTCAGCTGGAGACCAGCCCTGCTCACCTGGACTGCTGCGAAGCCAGAGGCAGTCCTCTACTTTCATCTTCCACATCAGCTCCAGCAGTGAGAGCTTGCCATACTTCCCCAAGGAGATGAATTGCTTCACGTTCTTAAAGAAGCGACGCTCGTTGTGCCTGGTACCCCAGAGACCTGAAGGCACCAGCTTTCGGATACAGGCCCGCAGAAAACCATATACCTGCCAGGGACTGTTGTGTAGGCGGAGCAAATCAATGAGGTGCGCTGGGCTGGTGTCCAAGGCATCTGCCACCTGGTGGTTTGCTGTCCGAAACCTGCAATGTGACCTGAGAAGTTTGACATATGAGCACTTTGCGTGGTTCACAAGCAGCTGCTGGAATAGGGGCCGCATCTGCCAGTAGCGCCTCGAGAGGCGGCGTGTCCCGCAGAGTGGTCCTGATGTCCTAGGCCTCACGCCTAGAAAGATGATCTCCACCAGTCTCCTGGCCCCAGTCAAGCTAGGCTGGAGCTTGTTGAGTAGAAACGAGGGGTTCAGCCTCTCTTGGCCACCTCCCCTGGAGTAGAGGAAGCGTTTGGCCTCAGTAAATGGTCTGAGCTGAAAGGCATCTTGGCATAGCGGTGACTGCAGGGATGTGGAACTGGGCTTGTGCTTAGAGCACACTGACCCAGAGAGACTCNGGCCAGGTGCGTTTCCTCTGGAAGACAAGTCTTCCTTGGTAGCTCTAGTAGTAGGCACCGTGGGGGACTCAGCAGGACTTGGGTCTGATGGGGTTGGAACTGCCTGCCTGTCGGTACCCTTCTCCAGGCTCTGGGCCAGCGCACACCTGGCCTTCTTAGATGAAGGCACACTTCTATCAGTGATGCTAAGACGCCGTTTCGCACCTCGAGATGGCAAAGCCAGGGGTTTCTCTGCTTCCTGGTGACGGCTGTTNNTGACCCGGTGTATGGATCCAAGATTAGTAAAATTCCTGCCCATTGGTCGTGTGGGCCTGTAGCTGAGGGGCACAGAGAGCCTGGTATTCCCAGTGGCAGAGATTTGGTACAGGGGTGGGCCGCACACCTGGTAGGCACAGCTCGGGGGCACCAGCAGGTAGAGCGCACAGCGAGCCAGCAGGTAGACCAGGAGGTCGTCGCCCACTCGGCTCAGAAGAAGCTTCCATGCACCACTGACGCGCAGATTATCAGTCACGGAGTTGGGTGAGTAGTTGCGCACGCTTGTTGTGAAGGCCATGGGAGGCCCGCCTTGGGGCCCGTTAAGCAGTGCGAAGCCAAAAGCCAGCACGTTCCTCTCGCCGCGCTCGCAGAGTCTCTGCAGGACTCTGGCCACCAGCTCCTTCAGGGATGACACCTGTTAAGGAGAAGAGGGTCTTGTCACGTGAGCTAAGCGCTCTGTCCCGCGTCCTCCCGGCTCTCCGCCCCCGACCCACGNGGGATCCCACCCGGAGGCCCACCTGGTGGAAGGAAAGGCCAGCAGGTGGAGGCTGCGAGCCCCAGGGCACACACACTAGGCACTGGGCCACCAACGTGCAGAAGGCCTTTGGGTCCCCGGGTTGTACAAGTCGCCTGCCCTCAAGCCCCAGGCGCCGCACGAAGGTTGCCAGCGGCAGCACCTCGCGGTATTGGCTGCGCAACAGAGAGCGCACGGCCCGACAACGGGGCGCGCGCGGCATCGTGCTCAAGGTCCNGCCAGGCCTCCCACGTGCGGGAACTTTGATATAGGGATGTGCTCAGAAAAGCGTCAGGATCCCGGACATTGAGAACCCGTGGCGGAAGAAGGCGGGGTCGGACGGAGGAAGGGGCGGAATCCAAGCGGACCAAGCGTGGTAGCGGAAGGGGCGGGGTTGCACCAATGGCACTTTTCGGTCGGTGGTCTCACAGCTGGCGCTTAGGGACTAAAGACCAGGCGTGTTTCCCCAGCCGAGTTCAGTGGTTGCGGGAAATGTAGAAAGTAACAGAGGGAGGCGCGGTCAGGAAGGATTGCCCTCCACAGAAAGCTTTTCGGTCTCCCTTTCGCTCCGAGCTGGGGGTCCCAGTAGTATAGACTGGGGCGGGGTCGCAAGCAAAGATGCCTGTCCTTGATTTATTGAAGGTTGCGTAGGCAGAGGAACCTAAGGCCCATCCGCTCCAGAGCCAGCTGCTGCTGCCTGCGAGTTCGGTGTCGACAGTGGGTGGTGGCAGTCGCAGTTCTTTCCAGTCAGGCTTCATAATTACGGCCAGAATTCTACTGTACAGATTCTTAAAGCTTTATTGTGGTCCTACCATAAGCTCAGCTCCCAAATAGGTTCCATTAACACCTACCACCAAAGGAGGGGGACCAGGTGAAGCTGTGTGTCTGCTTTTCTCACTGTCACAGCGGCCTTCACCCCAGGGTCCAGAGCTACTGGTCATCTCCCACTCACGCACGGTGGCGAGACTGGGGTCACTGACCAAGGGTGCAGAGTGTGCAGATAGCCAAAGCAGAGACCTCGACCTCAAAATAGTCGCCCCTCTTAACTCGAGGCTGGCAGCTGTAACAATACTTGCCAGCGGGAGTCGGGGGATAGAGCGGCGCACTAGGGGTAGGGGACATAAGTAGTGACACTACCCAGAGCCATCTATAGCTAGGGGCTGGTGAAGTTTGAAGCGCTGGGAAATAGAGAATCTGTGGTCTTCACAGTAGCTGAAGTTGGCAAACATTGAAATGCTAACAAATCTAACCTTTGGTGCCTCAGCTTTCTGAGGAAATTGCTTCTATCCACCGACCTAGCATTTGAACAGGCCTCGAGCCCTCCCAACAGGCGCTTTTTCATGTTTACTCCCTTGTAGGAGNTCTGCCGCCTTGTAAATGCTCGGGATTACAGGTGCTATTTTAGAAGTCCACTTAGTGGGCGTCAGCCTCTTTGAGGGGTGTTTTTGAGNGTTGCTGAATA
Organism: Neotoma lepida; assembly: GCA_001675575.1. Taxonomy (NCBI): domain Eukaryota; kingdom Metazoa; phylum Chordata; class Mammalia; order Rodentia; family Cricetidae; genus Neotoma; species Neotoma lepida. The sequence continues at coordinate 44,715 of LZPO01066827.1, forward strand.
CTGCTACTTAAGAGATGTGGGACTGAACTGAGAAATTTGTGCCAACAATGAAGTTACCTTAGTGTGGTTCCCCAAAGAAACCAGCATTGAAAACAGTTTCAAAAATGAGAATATAGCTGGGTGTGGTGGTGCATCATTGTAATCCTAGCTCTTAGAGGAGGTGGAGGCAGAAGGATGAAGAGGCATTCAAACCCAGGCCAGCTACACAGTGAGTTTAAGGCCCACTTGTGCCAAGTGAGACCCTGCCTCAAAAAACAAAGAGGAAGGGGGGGGTAGCACCTGCAAAAATGAGGCCCTGGGTTCAAGTCCCAGAATCAATAAAATAAAAACAGACTAGAAGAAACCAAAGCAGAAAACACGTGTAGAAGCTGTCCATGAGCTATGATGGAACCAGTGAACACACAGAGAGAGCATACTTGTAACAGGCCTGCTTTCAAAAGCTGTTCTTATAGATACTAGGCCAGGCAGAGGCTCTTTGGGGAGGGCTGCACCCAGGNGCTATCCCAGAACAGCAGGTGGTAGAGGTTAGAAACTCTGCAGNAAACCAGGTAGAGGTGGGGACCCCAAGTGTCCCTACCCATATAGGGAGAAGTGTCTATGCAGGAAATTCCTGGGGACCTGTCATGCTCTGGTCTGTTACCTCAACTTGCTGGCAGCAAGTGACTCCCATGGGATTCTCCCCATCTGGAATCTGGGTAAGGCTCTGGATGTGAGGCTGTTCTGTTGTAGCTTGTCATGTTCAGAAATCACTGGAATACTGATTTACNACTTAGTGGTCAAGATGAGAACATGAGAATAATTTTCATTTACAGAGTTTGTCACTGACACAGCAATTTCATACCCATTATTTATTTCATCGAACAGCTCAGGAAGTATGTGAATGGATGCCACCGTGCACTTTTATAGGCCCAGAGGCTGGTGACTCCCTCATATCACAGACAGCACCTCAAGAGAGGATGTACTGGTTCTGGGCTTGGGAGCCCTGGCACTGACCAACTTGGTCTCTTCTCGGGATAGATTACCTTGTCTTGTTTTCTCAGTGCCAGTTCCTCATAACTGCCACCTTAATCCATGCTGACACCACTCCCATCTCTGTTTGCTTCATCTTGCACATTAAACCGCCAATGAAAACCAATAAAAAGTACTTAGGGCACAAAAATCTCTTTGAATGTCATTATTTAATCCTCATGGCTTGGCAAACAGAGCTCAGTTCCTTTTTTACATCTTTGGATTTTCAAGACCTTGGAAGTTATTTGATGAAATTTAAGAAAACAGTAAGATAAACTCATCCACTTGGACTTGGAAAGGTTGTATTTGCTTATGGAATTAAGTTTCTTAATTGCTCCTGTTGTAAGCACATGGCCGGCTAGCCTATGAGGTCCTTTCTCAGAGGATGAGGTGTCTGTGAAGCCCTTCAGAAGAGAGGTTTCTTCCAGGCTTGGCAAGTCATCAGATCCAATGTGANCTGTTTGTAATCATGAATAGCAAGGGAAAGGGAAAGAGAGGTGAATGACGAAGCCACTGGCTTCTGACTTGAGAAATGCTTGTCCAGGTTTTTTATTTAAAGAAGATGTTTAACCCCTTCCTTAAAGAGGCACCTCTGCCACTGCTCAAGAGCAGAGGAAAGCCTAGCTACCACCATGAGGAGATGACTTGGGTCCTTCTACATGCTGCATCTTGCCACTGCTACCTCTTCTTCCATGATTGCAAAATCAGTTCTTAAATGCTCTCATTCTTTCGTGCCACTTTAAGAGCAGCTGAAAATATCTTTGAAAGATACACTGGAGTACTTACCATCCTGCTCAATACACCCACCATAATCCTCTCATGACCTCCCAGCCTTTTACTCTGGGTTTCTGATCCTCACACTATGGCTTCTGCCTCACCACAGTGGGGTGTTTGTTTGTTTGTGTGTGTGTGTGTGTGTGTGTGTGTATGTGTATGTATGATTCTGAAAGCAATGCTGGTCCCTGCCAAGTCCTCAAGTCCTTTCTGGAATATAACAACAAACATTTCACATTTTAGGTCTTAGGATTCATACAGTTTAACAAAATATGAACATAGAAGCAAAAAACAAAACAAAACAACCCTTCAAACACACAGCACTTAGGAGGCGCAAACAGGACTGACATGAGTTCAAAGTGATCCTGAGCTACCAAGTAGAACTACCTCAGTTAAAAAACAAAACAAAAATTTAAAAGTCCAAACACAGAAAGTACAAGAATGAGTGTAAAAAAGAAACAAAAAATGTACCCACAACATTTCCCACAGTTGTTAGATGTAAAATTCCAGTTACTTGAAACTGATTCAAAGTATGACTTAAGTTTATGTTTAGAATGCAAAATCAGGAAGGTGGACTATAACTAAAGAGCAGGTCAGCAGATGTAGAGAAGCAAATAGAACTTCTAGAGATAAAATGATCATGTAAGTCAAAGGAACAAAAATTTCAATAAATGAACCAGGTATCAAGTAAAGTTATCTTAAAAGAAAACAGGTAATATGGAAGTAAATGAAAAGACAAGGTCATCCAGGAAAACACAGATGTGGAAAACGGGCTACGATTTTTTCCATTTTTGAAGACAGATATATATGCATTATTATTATTATTAATTACTAACTAGAAGAAACAAAAAGGACTACACAGTGAAAAAGGAAAATCCTGAACTCAGACAGGAAGAAGATAGACTTCTCACCAAGGAAGTCCTCCAGACTTGAGGAACTCATGATGATGGGACCACTGAAGGAAGACACATTCAGAGGAAAGCCATAGCCAGCCAGCCACCCTCCTACCCATGTGCCCAGGATAGCCAGGCTTTCAGGAGTGGAGTGAGGGAAGATGCTGTGTACTGGAGACAGG
>LZPO01066828.1:0-18022 GCA_001675575.1 Neotoma lepida
TTCTTTAAGGTCAATTCTCTTAATCTGAAAAGCACCTATCGGAGCTAATACCATTGGCTTCTAAGGGCCATCCTGAGGAAGGGATGCTTAGCACCTTTCTTTTCCAACTTAATAAGCTTAGCTAATTTGGCTCTCTTTTCAACCATGATATTAAGATGGGTTTGTGAAATATAGTTTGTGAAAAGCAGGGGTCTTCAGACTTCTCCTGGTGTGTCTGCTTGATTCTCTAAGGAAAAGGGGGACAAGGTTCCTTTGTTATCTTTGTATTTGATCTATGGGAAGTCCTAGGAATGAAGTTGTGTTTTCCAAAGACTCAATTGCTCATCTTTTTATCATTAGGAGCAGGTCATGATGTCTGGTCTTTTTAACAGGAAGGACATGAGAAAGTAAATTTCCCCTTTTTCTGATAATAGGAACTTGCACTGTGATATCTTCTAGTCTTTTCCCCCCACTTGAAAAATTCTTTGAATATTACTAACTGCAATTCTCTGAGGTATATGAAAATTGCCTTTGTGCCTAAAAACAGCCTAGCCTGGCTGATGTCTTTAAACTCTTAATTAGTTACAGTCAATTTTAATGTTTTTGTCTCTTGTAGGGTTAAATTCTGCTTATTTTTGTTGTACCCATTTTAGTTAACAGATCATTCTTCATGATGAAACAAATTAAGAGTGCAATATTTTGTACTTTAAAATGTGTTAGTAATGGTCTTTCTTTTGTTACTTTTGCTTTTTTGGACAGATTCTTAACCCAGGCTGGCCTGAAATGTACTATGTGCCTGAGATGTCCTCGAATTCATGATGACCCACTTCTCTCCATCTCCTGAGTGCTAAGATTACAGGCACACACTGGGAAGGCATACACTGGCCTGCAGCAATGTTAAGTAAAGCTGTGCCTTCTTATTGTTTCCCTAGGACCTTTTGAGGGTAGATATCCTGGTAGGCTGCCCTATCATCTTCAATACTTTAGTGNATTTCCTGTGAGTGAGACATTTTATGGGGCAACGTCAGAGAAACCAGAATCAAGATAATAACATGTGGTTTCCATCTGGTTCTCAGACTCCGCTCATTTCAGGGAGGTGGTCCAGTGACATCTGTAAACAGAGAAGTTCCATCCAAGCCCATGAATTGCATCAGGGGTCATGTCTTCCTCAGTCTCTTCCAATCTGGAACGATTCTTCTGTCCTATGACCTGCAAGCCCATGTTACTTGTGAGGATTATAGTTGATTCCTTCTGTCAGATATTCTTCAGCTGGGATCTGTCTGCTGCACTTCCACGATTAGATTCAGGCTGGGCATCTTAGAAACAACACTGCATTTCTTGTTGAGTTTTACCCATACAAATTTTATCCTATTGCTGATAGTGTTCATTTTGGTCATCATTAAGAAGGTACCTTCCAAACATCGGCACTGTAAGCTGACTGTCCTCCTATTCACTGTAATGAATGTGTGCTTTGAGGGGAGGTGCTTCTAGACTGTGAATATTCTAGTCTTCATCAAATTGTTAATTTGTTTATTATGCATCTATTTTTATTTATATAAAAATGGACTATGGATTTATGAGAATGACTTGGTGCCCAAGTCATTCTCAATTTGATCAGAAGGAACCCTGTCAAGTTGGCACTGTGTCTTTTTAATATGTCCCTAACATTTTTTTNAGCACTTTCTTTCTGACACTAAAAGATGCTACAGCTCATTGCAGTGTCGCGTTCTAGCGAGTCAATCATTTCTGCCTAGAGTCCCAGTTCATGTGTATAGAAAAATTGTATCTAGAAGCTAAGATCGCACTAGATACACACATAGTTCTTCAATAGTTTTGCTCTCAGATCTCCTCATCAGACTGAGTCAGGTNGTATATGTCATACATCCACACACATTTGCATCTATATTGGAGTCCATAGCTGTCTAAATATATTTACAGCAGAATTCACACCAATAGGGTTCATTCTTTCTTCATCTCCATATTTGACATGTTTTTGATAATGAGAAATATGATGGTCACTGTCTTTAATACACACATGCATGTGACCATCCCTCAGTCAATAATAACCAAATTTCCAATACTGCTGCTGCAACTCCCTCCACCCATCTCATAGAAACATGTTGCTTCCTTCACAGCAGGAGGAACTTTCCACATGGACATCAAATCTCTCAGCCTTGACTCAGATATCAGAACCTTTCTCTTAGTACAGCCCCCTCAGCCCACCAGGACTCCATAATTCCAAGCTACTCCACTACGACCTTATCCTACCCCACAGATTCTCCCCACATCACTAACATGCCCCATCTCAGTTAGGCTCACTAGATGTTCTTCTGTACATACAACTTCCAGGCCCTACTTGGCTTCAGACACCTTGAGCTGGGCCAACCCTTGTGCTGTGTAACTTGTCATAGCATTTCGGTTCTGACATTCTACAGCGATACCACTATTCCTTCCAGACTTTTATTATAATAACCCCCACTAGGGCCATGATAGCTGCATTTGACCACCCATCCTTTGGTCCAGAAGCTTTACCTATGCTAGGCCTGACACACCCCTGCTGTGATGCCTGGCCCTCATCTGGATACCCATCTCACACCTCTGTGATGCATGTCAAATATATATTATGTGGAATTCCTCATCACCCCATAGGCCTGGCACCCTGTGCTGGACTGTCAGCACGCTTGCAGGAAGTTCTTCCTNGCCCGGTTCAAATCCACTCCCCATTCGATCCTGGACTTTCCTATATTCCCTACCTAAATATCCTTGGGCCTCATTGAGATTCNACACCTCACACTGGACACCTTGGTCTTGTTTGGGGGTTTTCCTCACAGAGCTCAAGCTTAAATTCTGCACGTTCAGGTGCCCTCCCCTAGAGTGTTCCCTTGACTGCGACAGTGCTCTGGCCTCCAAAGCTGGGCCAGTGCAGCCATCAGTTCCTTGAATGAATGCTTTGACAAGCCTCTTAGGTTCCCACCCCTTGTACTCAGCTTCCCCCACACTCTGATATCTTCCAGCTGGGACTAGACCACCTCTCTTCAGGGAATGCCTACTGTGACACAGTACTGCATGCTGCATGCCACTGAAGNCTGCCTGCTGTCCTCTGCTGCCCTTAATGGTATTAACGTTCATGGTACTCCTCCCTCCCTCTGCTGCTGGGGTGTTGTCCTGCCTTCTCTTTACTCTACCTGGGCTCCAATGTCCTGCATTCGAGGATGCTGTCTCCATAAATACTGATGTACCCCACTGGGTTCCAACACCAGTGCTTGGCCACAGTGGCCTGCTGCCACCTCTCCCCCAGTGCCCTGCCTGCTTGGCTTAGCTCTAGCTTTTGAATTAAATTGCTTCAGAAGGGAAAGAGAAGGGAAAGGATAAGAGACAGAGACTGGAAATGATTTTGACATAGCTTTTCTAGACTAAGCTCCAAGCCTGGGAATCGTATTCCTAATTCCCATTTGTTTTCAGAAATATTCTTTGTTTGAACAATTTGAACATTTAGCCAACACGTCAATGTTCTGAGCTTTTCTCAGGGTACTCAAGAGACATATTCTCTACAAACAGCTGTTCAGTATGATACCACCAGGGTCCTCCAGTATATTTATAACCTTGGAAGTCATAACCACCTATAATTTATACATGTATAGCTCTTCAAAAAATGCAAAAAATAAATCCTTCTAACTTCTAGGGAGTGTGGAATCCAATCAGCAGTAGCAAGCATTTCTATATATTAATTATCATTTATTTGAATACTGTTTAAAAAACCATAAATCTGTAAAAGCTTACACTTTATAACCTTGATCAGAAATTATTTTTAAACTCCTATTGCAATTTGGGAATTTTGAAAGTCCTAGAACCAAGAACAGAATGTCACAGTGAAGTAGTTTTCATGATGGAATGATGGTTATGAGATAATTATTATAATTAATGCAAAAATCTGACTGTAATTCAACATGTTTGACCGCAGCGCTTCTACAACGACTCAGGTTGTGACAGATTTACTCCCAGGNATGTGACAAGCTGTGGCAAGATATCCTCCTGAATATGTGTGGTTAGTGCTTGCTATAACATCGGGCTGTGGGGCCCAGGCTACCAGCCATTGTGCTTTCTCTCCAGAAAGGACTGTGAAACGATACATTGCTTTGTATACCAACTTTTAGTTTTTGCATTTGTCATAACCAAGACTCTCTGAGAATTGAGAACTAGCTGCAAAGAAGACCATCCTCTTAGGAATAAATCGTTAAAAGCTAGAAAGCGATGACTGACCTTCTGTTTACCATAATAAGGTAAGGAGTGACTTTGCATAGACAAGAAGCACAAAGGACAATACAGGGCTCTATGCTCCTCTGAGGCTCCATTGCCTCAGTCTGGGACATTACGGTTCGTCCTGTGCAGGAGACACATAAATATCCTTTGGATTTTCTTCAGTAAGCACACACTAGAGGTTAATAATGTGGGGATGTTTGATTCCCTGCTGTTTTAAATAATTTCATGGAAAATCTAATGCAGGAGGACACTGGTTTCAAAAGGTTATTACCCTCATCAAACGAGAGCACTTCTTTCCTATTATTTCCCACCAATATCTTGCCCTTATAGCTCCTCTCCCTTCATTTACCACAAATGATTCTTCAAAACGACGCTGTGTGGTTGGGTGGAGATGGGATTGGAGAAAGCTTAATCCCTAATCAGAGCCTGTCAGTGCTGGCAGTGTGTGCATCTTTCTTCCTCCGGCTTGCTGGAGCTTAGGCACAGGCAGGGAAGCCCACTCCTTGGAGGGCTGGCCTGGGAAAGCCTGTCTTAGCCTCTCCTGGGCTGTTTGAGATGGTGCTGGAGTCCAGGGGGAGCCTCAAAGCAGTTTAAGCTCCAGTAGCCATCTAAACCCTTTTAAATTAAGTGGTGCCCTGATTTTATAAATTCTCAGGTCATTATCCCCACTGTGGGTGGCGGATACTTAGAATCTGTGTTCAAATGGGCTCAGCGTAGTTTTCAGGGCTAAGGACCCATGTGGGCGTCTCTCCATAGACTGTGTGGCTCAGGTTCACTGAGTACCAGAGACTGCCTGCTCAGTCTTTTCCTACCAGAACATCATGCTTTTGAGTTGACCATGACGATTCCTCAGCCTCTTTTGTCAACAGGTGCCACGTGACTAAATTCTGGCCAGTGAGATATGAACTTTATGAGATAGCTGGGTGGTGTCTTTAAAACGGTGGGCCAGAGCCAGAGGGAAGTTTGGTTTTTGACTTTTCCTTTTGATTGGCCACCTATACCAGCCTTGNCTGTGGAAGGTTCTTAAAACACGGGACTTTGAATCTTAAAATCAAGTTAGTCTCAGACACACTTTAACAATTAAGCACACCCTGCTTCTTTTTCTTCCCCCAGAAGAAATGTAGGTCTGCCAGTGTGGATCTCAGTGGTTACCTGTGACAATGAGCTGACATCCTCACGTTAAGGGNACATAAGTATAATGATGAGAGGAGCTTGTACCGATTGCACCTGTCTCAGATTTCTTGGTACCTTCACACATACAGAAAGATCTGCACAGACTCTTTCCTGGTGCTGCCTGTCCCTGCTATGGTGTCCAGTGTTACCTCCATCACAGATGTGTGCTGAGCTGAGTGTGGTCCTTCTCAGTCTTCAGCTGTGAGCTTCAGCCTCTAGCTCCTCCTTTGCTGGCTTTCTTTTTTGGATGTTTTGGTGACACTATAGGAATCACAGAGCCAAAACGTCTGTGAACTTGAGAGCTTTGTTTTATTTTTGATTTTCCTGTTTACAGATAGATGAACACTGACCACTCAGATAGATGAACACTGACCACAAGAATGACTATTAACCAGAAAAATCTGGTTATACTTCCTTTGCATAAAAATTCTTCATTTTTTGCTTGCCTGAGTATCAAAATCATCCTTTCTAGACAGGAAAGCGCAGTACTAAGATCATATTAAATACTCAAAATAATAATTCAATAATTGAAAAAGGAAATAAGTTAATACTATTTCTGGTATCTATTATGTTCCAGCGGCCATTGTTGATTGTGGTTGTTTGTCAATTACATGACACTAGGGGTTAAAATTTTGATATTTACCCTGGAGTGAAGAACACCAACACACCCTTATGTGTCCACTCATACATCTGCTTTAATTACCGCAAAAATCACTATTAAGTAAAGGCAGGAGGCTCCATAGAAATAAGCGTTTATTCACAATTCACATAGCCATGAAGTTGGGATTTAAAATTTTTATTAGCATATATTAATTATACATAATAATGGGATTCATCATGACACTTTCTACATGCACATAATTATTCTGATCATATTCATTCTCCATTACCCTCCTATGCCCTCCCCCCATTGAACTCCTTCTCTTTTCTGTTTTCATGTCTCTCCTTTTGTGACACTGTGAACTTAATTAGGGCTGCTTATAGGTGTGTGAGGGAAGGTCATTTACAGAAGTATGGGCAACTTTCCAGGAACTACACTACTGAAGGACACATCTCTTCTTCTCCATGGCAGTTATCAACTTCCTATAGATCTTCAGGGATGGGTAGGGCCCCACAGCCCCTTCTCCACGGTGGGGTATTGATGGGTCTAACATGTGTAGGTCTTGCGTTGATAACAGAGCTCCTGAGAGTTCAGTGCAATGAACTCAATGCAATGCAGAGTGCAGTTGCCCTATCCTGCCCAGAAGACATCATTCCACAACACTCCACCCTTACCTCCAGCTCTTATTCCCAGTCTTTCTTCTCAGTCTGCTTCCCTAAGTGTTTGAGGGGCTGGTACAGATGTCTCATTAGGACTGAGCATTCATTAATCACTTAATCTCACTGCTTCCAACAGTTATGAGATTCAATAATAATTACTTTCCATAGCAAAAAGAAGCTTCTTCGACCAAATCTGGTAGCAGCACTATTCTATGGGCATAAACATAAATAATCCAAAGGCAGTTTGATAGGCATATCATGTCCATTTAGCAATATAGCTGCATTAACTTCCCCAGTAGGGATTCTGTCGCCTCTAGACATGAGCTTTTGACTAGGTCTAGAGTACCAGACATGAATCCCCTCCAACCAGAGAGTGGTTGGGTTCCCTGAGACAGCCATGTCTCTATTGTACCAATAGGACACCTTGCTTAGCCGATCATCAGTGTAGCATGCCAGGTCCAAAGTTGAATAAGATTACTAGTGATGATTCTTCCACTTTGACATTTCTTCAGGTTAATAAACAAGAGTAGTCATTGTCAACTACATAATGAGTTTGAGGCCCATCTGGGCCTCAAATAGATATTTCCAAAAACAAACACGAGAAAGCCTGTAACAGTAGGTGTCATGAAAATGAAAGAAGTTATTTAGAAATACCCGAGGAGAAGTGGTTTTGAGATACTGTGGACCACTGTGTACATTGTGGGTGAGCAAAACTGATGCTGTCTTATTGTTTTCAAAAACTCTAAGCTGTGCTATTCCAGAATATATTTCTGCACACTGCTGCACAGAGCTTTCTAAAGATTAGTTAAAAGGGAGATGAATTTCCATTTTGCAGATTGTATGTGAAGGCCTGGGCCCATTTGCCACAGGGCTCTCCACAGGGATGGGGCTGAAGCTGCTGTACATTATTGGGTNCTTTTTGAGGATGCTCAGAAGAGAATCTCCGTGGAAAGTTAAATGAACTCATGTTTTAATGAAGTTCTGATTGACAGGCTAGGGAAGAGTTGGGCCAAACTAAACAGTCATTCCCAGGAGACATGAACACCTTGGAAGATGAGATCCTTCTCTGTGCGCATCTTCTGCCGGATCACAGGCCAGGTGTTGTGGGTGGGGGTACTTGTGTTATTGGCAATCCCCTACAAAAAAGCAGAACTCCACGAGCCTGCTGGTGAGGGGTTTTGTTTGCATGCCCTACCTGTGAACTGCATTTTAAAATGCATTTTGAGCTTTGAGCTAATAATGTGAATGACATTCAGCGAGATTGCCAAATGCTGGTAATTTAGTCTCATTTTCACATTAATGTGGGCCCACCTGTGATGAATTGGGAACTAGATAAGCACATCAGTTTTAATTAGATATTTCAAAGTCTGGATCTGGCTGAACAGCAGCATTCAATCCTATCTATTTAATAGTGGGAGAGTTTAGCACATTCTTTGGAGAAGTTCACACCCCCGATTTGTCCTTCCTGTTTGATTTTCAGACACTCCTTTCAGGCGCTGGGTTACCAGGTGCCTGTGTTTGTGCAAATGGAGGAGACGATCACAGAGAGTCTTCAAGGGGAGCCGTTCAGTCAATTAGTGGTGTGTTTTATATCAAGAGTCATGAATTTGGGAATCTTTAAAAGACAAATTTCATGACTGGTTTTCTGGGAAATGCTGAATAGGAGATTAATACCCATGTTCCTCAAACATTGANCTGATTTAAACAGGCCACTGAGGTATAGAATAGACCTTGGATGACCTTCTGGCAAAGAAAGAGGCCAGTTTTCAAAGTTAAGGGTATGATGTTCTATTCTTGATGAAGGCAGTATGTTTTCTGATGTGCTAGGNTCTTGGTAAAACTAATGAAAGAAACTATAAATGTAGGGATATCTTTAATTAACATTTCTGTAAGATAAGAATTAATAGACAACCAGGCTTAAGAGTCAGTTACCTTTCCAAAGTCACTTATAGTAGCAATCTTTCCATTGGCACAGCACTAGCTCTTCTCTGCCCTTTCTGTAAGTACTTCTACCTGGTTGGACTGTGAATCCTGGGATGGAGAAGGTGGGTCTCCCTAACTGTAACTCTGTTTTAAGGCTCAGCCTAGTGGCTGCTCCATGGAAGGTGCTTCTGGGACACTGGCACTTCTCGGGACTGCAAACCCCCTAAGACTTCTGTTATGTGCTTTGTCCTTTCTGTCCCTTTGCTAACAACAATCAGGATAAGATCTTCATATCACTCTATTGGAGAAAACTGATTTGCCCTCTCCCAGCAGATATCAATGATAGTTAACCTTTACCCTAGTTACCTGTTACCCTAGTGACCAGGTTCTCATTCATTCATTTCTTTTTTAAAAACATATAACAAAATGAAATATAATAAGATAAAACAAAATCTATGACAATGAAGTTGGATAAAACAAATCAACAGAAGGAAAAGAGCTCAAGAGAAGTCACAAGAATAAGAGACCACTCATTTGCACATTCAGGAGCCCCATAGAAACACTAAAGTGGAGATCACAATATATATACAGAGGACCTGGTACAGACCTGTCCAGGCCCTGTGCATGCCGCCTCAGTCTCTGTGAGTCCGTATGAGCTTTGCTCATATTCAGAATAGCTGACCAACAAATAATTGGACTCCATAGGTTTTTTTTTAATATGTTTTTTTTTCCTTGGTTTTAGGGGGTTTTGTTGCTGTATTGAGTTTTTGTTTCTTTTTTGAGAAAGAACTTAAAGTTGGGTGGATAGGAATGGGGAAAGGATCTGGAGGGACTTGGGGAAGGGGAAGAATACGATCAAAATATATTTGAATTTGAAAACTTTTAAAAAATGAAAAATATAATAAAAATACAAAATATTTTGAAGACAAAAACAAACAAAGAAACCCCTCACATCATTTTTCCTTTGTCTTTCTTGACAGAGGAATATCAAACAGTTGGCCACAGCTACACCACAGTAAGTAAGGTTTTAAAGATCTGTACACACACAAAAGAAAAAAAAGATTCCACATATGCTCTGAAAGTAAAAATCCTCAATATATACATTAAATAATATTAATTACATTAGTATTAATTACAGCACACAAACATAAATAAAAAAGAACCAACACTAAAAACATTTATAATTATAGTTAATTATGGATCTTTTACNCAATAGATTTTGTTATGGTTTGGATGTGAAATGTCTCCCAGAGGTTTCTGTGATTAAAACTTGATCCTGAGCTGGTAGTGCTGTTCTGGATGGTTCTGGGGCCTNCACAAACTGAGAGGGATGAGTCAGTGAGGACAGGCTCAATAGGTCTTGCCCATTCCTTCTCCTGCCCAAGTCCTCAGCCATGCCAGCATGGCAGACCTCTTAATCCATAGGTAAAAGTAACCTTCCACTTCCTTAGGCTGTTTCTGGGAGGTGCTTTGTCAAAGTGGCAAAAATAAATAGGAAAGATTTCTATGTACTCATTAAATAATGTTTGTGGCTGGGTATTGTGGTGCACACACCTTTAACCCCAGCACTTCAGAAGCAGAGGCAGGCAGAAATCTCTGAGTTAGAGGCCAGCCTGGTCTACATAGGAAGTTCCAGGTCAGTCTGGGCTACATAGTGAGACCCTGTCTTAAGAAAATGTTTTTATACTCAAGTATAAAGTAATTCTCCAATGTATTAAATTTAAAAAAATCATCTGAAATAAGCATTTTGAGTGTAATAATACTTTTCTTTATTAAAGCATAATTGACAAATTAAAATGACACTACAATTATACTTTCAGAAGTGTTCATTCTTAGNGATAAAATGGATTAAAGATTTGCATCAGAACTTTTAGAAAATAATTTTTTAAGTTTCTGACTAGGAAATATATTACTTTTATATTCAGGAAACATGCTATGAAAATATAGAATGCCTTTAAATAGAAATATCTTTGGCTGGATGTAAAATATGGTATAATTTCCTATGAGTCTGTTATGGAAGAAGTTGAGTGGTCCTGTGGAGAGGGAAGGTGGTGAACTGAAGAAAGCAGGGAAAGCAAGGGTGGTTGTGTTGGTGAAATTGGTTTGACATCTGCCATGCTAACATCTCGATTTCCCCAGGACATCACCACAATACCTCATTTTAGAGGGGAGAGGTTGTTTCAGATTGTCTCTACAAACTACCACAAATAATCATAAATGATGACTGAGAGAGAAAGTCGTGGGAATAGTTTTCAGTACCCAGCTTTGTGGCTTTAATTTATATGTGACNACATTGACTTCTTTCACTCCTGAGTGAATACATTGAAGATAATCTTCAAGCTTCCTGCTTTACTTCTTCCCTATCTGCTTTGCAAGTTGNCTTTTAAAAGATGAGAATCCGGTTACAACTGCTTTAACAGGTTCTCCTTGCCTGTAAGGTACCATCCAGATTCCCCACTCTGATGGACAAGCATGATATTGATGTCCTGGCACTTGTCTTGCTATCCGGCTTATCTTGGAAACTGCACTGGACTTTGTCACAGCAGATCACTTGAAGCCTTGTGTATTATCTGCTGTTACTCAGCCTGCACTTCCTTTTAGAACCATCTTCTAGTTCTCCTCCATCTGGTCTTCCATGATCATATGTGCCTTTATCACAGGCTTTATTTTTTAAATTTAATTTGGTTTACTATTTACCCCTTTTATTAACCATAGATTCTTTCCTCATACAATATAATCTGAATATAGTTTCCCCTCCCTCTATTCCTCCCAGTTTCTCCCCATCTCCTCTTGCGTCTGGATCCATGCCCTTTCTGTCTTTCATTAGAATAGAACAGGCCTCTAAGAGATATCAACAAAACATAACAAAATAAAATACAATAAGATAAAATGAAAACCATCATATTGAAGTTGGACAACTTCAAGCCAACAGAAAAACAAGAGTTCCAAGGGAAGGCACAAGAATCAAGAGACCCACTCATTTACACATTCAGGAGTCCCATAAAGTACTAAACTGAAAGCTATAGTATATGTGCGGAGGACCTGGTGCCATCCTGTGTAGGCACTGTGCTTGCTGCTTCAGTCTCTGTGAGTTCATATGAGCTTTGCTCTGTTGTTTTATAGAGACTTGTTCTCTCAATGTCCTCTAAACCCTGTCTCCTCAACCCATTCTGCTTCCTTTTTTGCAGGCTCCCATGAGCTCTGAGGGGGAGGGATTTGATACTGACATCTTGTTTAAAGCTCTGTGTTCACAGGTCTTTCTCTCTGGGTAATGTCTGGCTGTGGGTCTCTATATTTGTTCCCATCTGCTGCAGGAGGAAGCCTCTCTGATGATGGCTAAATAAGGCACCAATCTACGAGTGTAGAAGAATATCTCTAGGAGTCATTTTATTTTTACTTTTTTCTTTTAGATCAGTAATATTTAGTTTTGCCCTGTCTCTGGGACATCTAGACTCCGGTTCTTGGTCACCTAAACAGTGTCAGGTATGGGTCCCATCTCCTGGAGCGGGCCTTAAATTAAATCAAACATTGGTTGGTTACTCCCACAATGTTTGTGCCACCATTGCCCTAGCATATTTTGCAGGCAGGACAGATTGTAGATCAAAGGTTTTGTGGTTGGGTTGATGTTTACATTTCTCTTTTGGTAATCTGCAGAGTACCTATACCATAGACATTAGACTATGGGGATGAAAGTTCTATGTAGACACCAGCTCNACCNCTCCATGGTCAATGAGTTGTGTGGGTGTTGTCTTCAGCAATGGGGCTTTGCTGTCAGTTTGTAGAGAATAACTTATTGTCTTGGCAACAGTCTGGGTTGTTTGGAGATTTTCATGGGATCCTGTTGGCCAGTAACTCAATTATATGAAATCCAGTCCCAGCACTGGAAGCTTCATTTGGTGACAAGAGATGGCCAATAGAGTTCTATCTCCCTCATTATTTGGAGAATTCATTAGGATCACCTTCATGTATTATAGAAAGTTTCCACTGCACGAGGTTTCCATGCCACCCTCAAATGCCCTTCAGTTTATCTGTTTCTCCCCTCAAATCTCCCCCTTCCCACCTTATCCTCCTGTATCACCCACCACCCTGGCTCTAGTCTGTCTATAAAATCTATTCTATTTCCCCCTCCCAGAGAGATCCTTGTGTCCTCCCCTAGTCCCTTCCTCTATGCCTAAGCTCTCTGGGTCTNTGGATTGTAGCTTGTGTATCATTTATTTAACTAATATCCAGATATAAGCTAAGGCATACCATATTTATATTTGTGGGTCTGGGTTTTTTCTAGTTCCATCCATTTGCCTGCAAATTTCATGTTGTCATTTTTATTAACAGCTGAAAAATACTTCATTGTATAAATGTATCACACTTTAGAGTGAGTTATCTTACTCCTTGTCTACTTACTGTTTTCACCCATTCGTTTGGGGAGCAACCACAGGAAAAAAGAAACAAAAGGAAAAGGAGGGGCCTTTCCAGGGTTTGTTTTAAAAAGTTGAGGAAGAAAGGTACTTGTTAATATATGCACTTTAAATAAGTTCTGTCATTGTTTTGATTCTAAAACTTTAGTCAGAGAGTTGCTGATATTGCTGGGTTCTGAGACCACAGTGAGGAGTGTCTCTTTAGAGCTGGATTCACCAAAATACTTGCCACTAGCCTCTTGGAGCTAATTAAAATAAAGTGAAATGAAAGAAATTAATGTTTCGGTTGCNTTAGTCCCTTTGCAGACCTGTCTATCTTGGAGCACCACTGTGGACATAGCTGCAAACAATTTCTACCTTGGTAGAAAATTCTACTGAGCATCACTGTTTTGGATTGCATCTGGAACAATTGTTTAGAATCAACTTGCTGAACTGTTTGTTCATAATGGCNAGATTTAGAGGGGATCCAGAGAACAGGGTCTATGGGATCACTTTGTCTTAACATAGGACATCTGAACTCTAATCTCAGTTATGTCNTATTGCCTCTCAGTGTCATAGTCCCTAAGAGATGAATATCAGATTCTGTAATTGATATAATGTTGTTTTAATCTCCCAAATCCCAAATTACCTCAAGGCTTCCTTAAATACACTTCCTTTGTTTTCAGCCTGCTGGTAATTCCTTCCCTTCTGTGAAGACAAAATGCTACCAAGATGTCACTCAGAGCATGGGAGCTAGTTCTTCTTCAGTGTATTTCTTATGTACCTGGGTGCACACTGCTTGACTTAGGATATAGTAAAGAGTAAGAAAATATATTAAAGATACTAAGAAAATAGCTACATTAGTTCACTTATGATCTACCCTTTGTTTCACTCTGGGCAGTGTAATACACATATCAGGGGAAGCCTTCAAAATTGTTTTTGAATTTTGTTCTCAGTCCTATATTATTGACCAGTTAAACCACAGTAACTGAAGAAAGCCCAGGCTTCAGCCTTTTCTAAAAATTTTACACATGCTGCTTCTACGTTTTGGGAGATTGTCCTTGAATTTAGCTTAAACTAAACCAAATCTATATTTACACTAAATTTTGACACCTTCTATCCTAACCTTGAACAATTAACCATATAACAGTTCTTTCCTTTTCTTTGTGTGTATATGATTTGAATGGTGTGTGTGTGTGTGTGTGTGTGTTGCAGTTGCACATACCTATGCATGTACCCAGAGGGGATTATCAGGTGTTCTGTTCTTTCAGTGACTGGCTGGCCAGCGAATTCCCAGTATCTACTTGGAACTGCCCCTAAATTTCACCCAAGTGGTGAGGTTATGAGCTGAAGTGGCTATATCTATCCTTTTTTTTTTCTCTTTCTTTTTTAAAAATTTTATTTTATTATTTTTTTATTAAGAGATTTTCTATTCATTTTACATACCAACCACAGATTCCTCTCTCCTCTCTCCTCTCGTCCCCCAGCCTTCCCCCCAACCCANTCCCCATTCCCTACTCCTCCAAGGCAAGGTCTCCCATGGAGAGTCAGCAGAGCCTGGTACATTCAGTTGAGGCAGGTCCAGGCCCCACCTCCCTGCACCAAGGCTGCACAAAGTGTCCTACCATAGGCACTGGGCTCCAAAAAGCCGGCTCATGCACGAGGGACAGGTCCTAATCCCACTGCCTGCCTGGGAGCCCCCTAAATAGTTCAAGCTAAACAACTGTCTCGTCTATCCATAGAGCCTAGTCAGTACCATGGGGGCCCCTCAGCTATTGGTCCACAGTTCATGCATTTCCACAAGTTTTGCTGGCTGTCTCTACATTTTCCTATCATGATCTTGTTGTCCCTTGTTCATAGAATCCCTCCCCCTCTCTCATCGATTGGACTCCTGGAGCTCAGCCTGGTGCCTGGCCGTGAATCTCTGCATCTGCTTCCATCAGTCACTGAATCAGGCCTTATGGTGACAGGGTATTCATCCTTACGATCACCAGAGTAGGCCAGTTTAGGCATCCTCTCGACTATTGCCAGTAGTCTAAGGTGGGGTCATCCTTGTGGATTCCTGGGAACTTCCTTAGCACTCTGTTTCTATGTTTTCTAGGTTTCTGTGAAGACATATTCCCATGATGTCTTCATTTATCATGTTATCTCTTTCCTTGCTCTCCCACTGTCTCTGTTCCAGATCGACCATCCGGTTCCCAGCTNGACCATCCGGTTCCCGTATGTTCTCATCCCCCATCCCTTGCCCTCCATTACTGCCCCTCGCCCCAGGAAGACGGGGAGGAAGGATTGTAGGAGCCAGAGGGGTCAAGGACACCAAAAGAATACAGCCCACAGAATCAACTAAGCAGGGCTGATAGGGGCCCACCGAGATTGAAGAGACAAACATGGACCCTGTGTGGGTCTGAGCTAGGTCCTCTGCATATATGTTACGGTTGTGTAGCTTGATGTTCTTGTGGAACTCCCAACAGCGGGAGTGGGAGTGTTTCTGACTCTTTTGACTGAGCTTGGGACCCCTTTTCTCCTACTGGATTGCCTCATCTAGCCACGATAGGAGGGTTTGTGTCTAGTCTTATTGTAACTTGTTAGGTCAAATTTGGTTGATATCCCTGGGAGGTGTGCTCTTTGTTTCGTAAAGGGAAATGGNGAAGCAGTGGATCTTGGGGAAATGGGGAAACTGTGCTTGAGATGAAGTGTATGAGAGAAGAATAAAAGAGAAAACAAAATAGCTTTAGATTTGACACAAGGGCTCAGGAGATATCACTGCTGCTGACCCATAAGACACGTCTTGAATATCAAAGCTTTATGGCATTTTACATTTGAGCATCATCTACCAATTACATTATTTAACATTTTGTTTTATTATGTGTTTAGCTTTATAATTTAAATAGTAGTATTTATTCAATATTAGTCAAAGAATTTTGTTAAAAGTTTAAGGTTGATAATAATTGTTCTGAACTGAATATTTCTGTCCTTCCAAAATTCTTAAGTTGGAATAGTAACCTCCAGTGTGCTGAGATTTGAAGGTGAGGCCTTTCTTAGGTAATTAGCTCTTTGCAAGGAATGAGCAGACAACAGAATTCCTTCTGTCCCTTCTGAGGGTAAAGCCAGAGGGCAGCTATGTCCAGGCAAGAGGATTCTCACTAGAACCCCTAGTGCAGGCTCCCTGATCTCAGACCTTCCAGCCCCAGTGATAAGAGAAACCCATGCCTGTTATTTAAACTGCCTCATTTGTGGTTAAGGTTACAAAAGCCTTAAAAAACTAAGCTAGCTGCCCTGCTGGACACTTACAAAGCTAGCATTTCACTGTGCTCTGCTTTCCACTGTTTATCATTTTCCTGATATCACCTTTGTAGATGATAGACATTTTCTCAGATACTTTCATGTTAGACATTTTCACTAAAATCTGATAAAGGCTTGTTTTTAATTATCTTGTGTACTGGTTTATCATGACAAGCAACTGACCTGTGTGGTAGTGACTAGAGGAGAAAGCTTCTAAATGTAGATCTGTGCTCTCTCTGCTGCTTCCTGGCTGCTGTAAAGTAAGCTGCTCTTCTCTGTCACTCCTCTCTCCTGTGATGGATGGAAACCAGGAGCCAAAGCAACCTTTTCCTCCTTTAAGGTGTTTATGTCTGGCTTTCTGTCATGGTGCCTGAGACTCTGATTAATGCTTCTTGTTTGTGGGTGAGGGTGCTTCCCGAATTGTGGGTTCATACTTTGATTACCTGTGGAAAACTTTCAGGTGTTATATCTTTGACTATTTCTTTTCCTTCCACTCTTGCTTTTATTATCACCTCCTGTGTTCCTGGTTAGTTGTTTCTCCCTTTTATCCTTTCTGTCACATATCCACTTTTTATTTTGTATTTTCTTTCCTTATTATATTACTTTATGGTTAAGCATATCCTTCTCTTGATTCATGTATAACTGGTTGATTTGTTACTCATTCGTTTATTAACCTTTGGTTTGAATTCATATATATGTGTGTGTGTGTGTGTGTGTGTGTATTCATATGCATATGCATATTTCCCCAATATTTAGCATTTCTAGTCAGCAAGCATTTCTGGTTAGTTTTTGTCTGATGTTTTTCTTTGACATACAGGTGTTATGCCATTATTGATGAGCCATACATGAGGTAGCAGCTTATTTTAAATTATGTTAAATGTAAAAAAAATTAGCATTTATATAAAAATTTCCAGTTTGATACAGTGGGAAAGCCCCCATAGCTCAGTAAGCTTACATTTTAATGTCTATCTTGTTTGCCTAAGAATAAAATAACATTCTTTAAAATATAAAACCTGCCACTAGAATCTAGTTTTGTTTCCTTTTTATTATATGTATTGCATGAGTTTAGTATATTTATTTTTTTATTACAGTTAACATATTACTTTTGTTACAGTTTTTAATTGAAGATATACTGTTAAAAATCCTATAGGAATAATGTCTCAATTAGAAAAGCCACAGAAAACCCATGACAAAATGGATGTTCAGTATAATTTCTAAATTATTTAGAAAAATTTGTTCTTTATCATGTAAAATTATCTTTCTGTTATAATATTGAATTTTTTCATTAAAATGCCATGAACTGTTTGACTTATGAGCTACAGACATCAGCTGAAATTTTGTTTTTTAGCCTGCTACATACACATTGCTCTCATATTCCTATGTCATTCAAGACTCATATGAGATATGTGAGGAAAATGTCGCGATCAGTTCCATTGTATGTCAAATGAAACTTAAAATGGCAACTGGCAGAGATGGTTCTATTTTCTGAATGTGAACTCTTTGCTTTTGATTCCTCACATCATACTGCTTTGAAACACACATCCCGCCACTTGGGAGATACAGAGGTATATAGTATCTAGGGATAAAATAAATTCCATCGTGTCCTAATGATTATTATCCAAATGTACTGGCACAGATCTTGGAGAAATCTCTTCAGTAGACAACTTAATATATGCCTCAAAGTAATGTATTTTTAAGATGATCCTATAGGAAAATTCTTGAGTAGATTCTGCGTTGGTTAGGTTATTGTCAAC
>LZPO01066828.1:19372-30346 GCA_001675575.1 Neotoma lepida
TTTTTTAATATTATCATCTCCAATTGCACCAATTTCTCAAAAACAACCTAACTTCATTCTTCTTCATAAGTGAAAAATTCCATTGTGTGTGTACACCATAGTTTCCTAACCACTTCTTTGTTGTTATGATACCTAGATTGGTCCCATGACTTACTTTGGGGGCAGGTGCTACAATAAACATGGGTAGGCCAGTGTCTTTGCACTATATTGGCTTGGGCAGATTCCCAAGAGTTGTGTAGCTTGGTCATATGGCAGATCTTATTTAATTGTTTGAGGAACATCAGTATTAATTTCCACAGTAGCTGCACAGTTTTCATTCTCACTAAAACCGGATATGGTTCCACCTTCTGTCAACTTACTAGCACTTGATGGTATTTGTTTTCACAATTTCTTTCCTTCTGACTAGGGTGAAATTGAATCTCAATGTATTTTTAAGATACATTCCTCTGATGGTTATGTATATTTCATCTTTTGAGAGTTTTTTGTTCATTTCGTTAGCTCTTTTCTATTGGATTGATTTCTTGTTTCGTGTGTTCTATATATATAGAATTAGTATATATAGATGTCAGGTAGCTATTAAAGACTTTAACCCATGCACCAGGCTCTCTTCACTTCACTCTTTCCTTTGCCGTGCAGAAGCTTTATAATTTCATGAGGTCCCGTTTGTCAATTGTTGGCATTATTTCTTAAACAACTGGAGTCCTTTTTTGAAACTCCCTTCCTANGCCTATATTTTGAAGTGTTTTCCCTTCAATGGGTTTTAGAGTTTCAGGTCCTAGGTACATTTGGAGTTGATTTTGTACAGGTGAATATGGAAAATTAGTTTTATTCTTCTACATGTGGATATATTTATCATTAAGTGAGGAGGCTAACTTTTCTCCAATGTGTATTTACTAGTTATTTGTCTTGTGGTAGCAAGATACCTACAAAAGCAATTTAAGGAAGCAAGGGTTTTGGTTCGCAGTTCCAGGGTACAATCCATCATGGTAGCTATAGAGACAGCTGTTCACATCACCACCATAGTTGGGAAGTACAAGGGCAGAAATGCCATGCTTTGGTTGTTTTTCCTTTCATACGTGCTGTGACCCCAAGCCATGGGATGGTGTTGCCTACTTTCTGGGTGGGTTTTCTTAACTTGATTAACTGATCTAGATAATCATTCACAGACACACTCAGAAGCCTGTCTCCTAAGTGATTATAGCTCTTGTCAAGTTGATAATCAATGTTAATCATCACAGTGTATTTTGACACCTTTTTTCAAAAGTCAAGTGGCTGTAGGTGTGTGGGTTTATAAATGGGACTTCTATTCCATCGATCTATGTGTCTGTTTTTCTGCTGGTTCTATGTTTTCATTACTATGGCTCTATAGTACAACTTGAGGTACAACAGGTATGGTAACTCTCCCAGCACTGTCTATTTTTTTTTCATGATTGTTTCGGCTATCTAAAGATTTTTGTGTTTCCTTATGAGCTAAATTTTTTAAATGATAATAGAATTCCATCATATTCCCTTTTTCTTTCCTCCATCTAACCCCTCCCATGTACCCCATCTTGCTCTCTTTAAAATNCATGGCCTCTTTTTCTTTAATTGTTGTTGCATATGTATCTGTGTATATTCATGTATATTCCTAAATATAAATACAACATACTCAGTCCATAAAATATTAGTCACTTGCATATGTTTTCAAGCCTGACCATTTGGTTTTGGATGACCAATTGATGTACTTTTTCTTCTCTGGGGAGGACTGATGCTCTTACTCATAGCACCTGAATTTTAAGATTTTTTTCTATTTCTGTGAAGAAGGGTATTGGTAATTTGATGTAGTTGCACTGAACCTGTAGGTTGCTTTTGGTAGACTAACCATATTCACAGTACTAATTTCTCCTATCTATGAGCATGGGATGCTTTTCCATCCTTTACTTAGGTTTCTTTTTCAGTATTTTAAAGTTTTCATTGTAGAGTTCTTCACTTCCTTGGTTAGGTTTATTACAAGGATTTTTTAAAAAAAATCTTTGACAATTAAAAAATATACATACTGAGTTTTGGACATTTTCACCCCTTATTATACTCTCATTCCTNCTCTCTCTTATTGAAAACATTCTTTGGAGGGAGTGGATTTACCCCTCTGTGACTGTGTATTCTTGATCTGAGCAAAGCCCTAAAAGGTCTCAGGGCTAAGGAAATGGCATGACCTTCTCCATGCCTGAGACTGAGATGTTTGTTGAAGGTAGATGTTTGCACANCAGCTGACCTTTAACAAGAGAATGCAGAATTCTCAGAGGGTAGTTTCCTTGCTTACAGAATACTGCAAGATNACTTTCCAGTTTCTGAGATCCCTTACTGAGATTAGCTGGCCACTCCCTATTTTCCCTGTATGTTATACACATGTCCAGTATTCATTGCATCCAAGTATGCAACTCATGTAACCCAATCCCAGATTCATGTCTGCTTTGTGTTTGTCTTTCTTAATCTCCAGTTGCTCCCAGTCAAGTCATCAGACTCAGCCGGACAGCTGCGGGGCACTTCTCAACAACAACCACCTCCTTCTTTAATGTCAATTTGGTTTTTTTTTTGACCCATAGATAGTAAATGAGGGGTGGAGTCTGATCACCTGATCAGCTCCTTCCCCACGAATGATGAAATGTTGAGGGACCAAGTCTTGTGTAAGTCTTGTACAAGTAACAGCTTCAGTGAGTTCATGACTGCAATACTGTGCCATGTCCAGAAGACACAGCATCTCTCCCCAACTTCTGGCTCTTATATTCATTCTGCTCTTTCTTTGTGGGAAGGGGTGACATAGATGTCTTGTTTAGGGTGGAGCACTCAACAGTCATTTACTCTCCAAAAATGAATCAATTGTGATTTGTCTGTAGTGAATGCTGCTCAAGTGAAAAGAAGCTTCTCTGATGAGGACTCAGCAGCACTAACTCCAGACGTCTTGAGAAGGCGGTTTGACCCCATGTCCATTTAGCAAAATGAGAATGGTAAACTTTCACTTCAGGCCTATGACCTCTTCAGCCACAGGTTCTTGGCTAGGTTTACAGCACAAGTAATAAATTACCTCCTGTGGAATAGGTCTCAAGCAGAATCAGAAAGCAGTTGCTACTACATAATAATCATGCCACTATTGCACACAGGGGTGGGGGCATATCTTGCTAGACAGGTCATTATTGTAGCTCATGGGGTACACAGCTGTATAGGACCATTGATGACTTTCTTTCCTAGCAGCTTGTATAGTGCCTTCCGGAACTATGAAAGATAGCCAGCAGGGAGGAAATTTCCACTCAGATCTAGCTTGATTTCTCAATTCCTGAGTGTATAGTAACTTCAGCAATAGGATCTTANGGATTCATTCTGATGGGCAACTAAGAGGATCAGCAATAACCCGTATTATTCAGGGCCTCCCTGACCAATACCTCTTAAGTACATATTACACCTCTGGTATTGAGGTTTTTGTTTAACAAGCTTTGGTTTCTGGGAGGAACATTATCCACTCGTGCAGAGTGCCTNCATTCAAAACACATTTGTTGTAGAATATTATTTTAAGATGTGTTATGTTATTTGATTATGTTTTGGAACATTTGTTTAATAATGCAAAGATGTGTTGTATTCTTTTATACTATATTTATTTAACTCTGTGAAGCTATGTTGCTTTGCCTGTCTAAAACAGTTGATTGGTCTAATAAAGAGCTGAATGGCCAATAGCAAGGCAGGAGAAAGGATACATGGGGTTGACAGGCAGAGAGAATAAAGAGGAGGAAAAATCTGGGAGGAGAAGAGATGGAGGAGTAGGATAAGGAGGAGGACCCCAGGAGCAGCCACCCAGCTACATAGTAAGCCACAGAGAAAGAAGTAAAGAAAAAAAATACAGAAATAGAGAAAGGTAAAAGCCTAGAGACAATTTAAGGCTAATTAAAGTTAAGAAAAGCTGGCTAGAAATAAGCCAAGCTAGGGCTGACGTTCATAAGTAAGAATAAGACTCCGTGTGTGATTTATTTGGGAGCTGAGTGGCAGCCCCCACCAAAAGCAAAGAGTAAAAAACAACCAATAACACACATTTAGTTTTTCTTTTTTAAAAAAATTAAAATAGATTCTTCTTTCATACAATCATGCATCCTGACCACAGTTTCCCCTCCCTCCTCTCTTCCCAGCCACCTACCACATCCTCTCTTCCCCAGATCCACTTCCCCTCTGTTTCCTCTTCAGAAAAGAGCAGGCTTCAAAGAGACAACAGCCAAACAGGACAAAGCAAGATACAATAAGACAAGGTGAAAGCTCTCATATGGAAGCTGGACAAGGCAACCCAGTAGAATGAAAAGAGTCCCAAGAGCAGACAAAAAAGTCCGAGCCACACCTTCTCCCACTGTTAGGAGTCCCTCAAAACACCAAGCTAACAGGCACAACATATATGCAGAGGACCTAGTGCAGACCCATGAAGGCCCTGTGCTTGCCACTCCAGTCTCTGTGAGCCCATGTGAGCCCTGCTTAGTTGATTCAGTGGGCCATGTTCTTCTAGTGTTCTCCATTCCCTCTGACTCCTACAATCTTTTCTCCTCCTTTTCCATGGAGTTCCCTAATCTCTGAAGGGAGGGACCTGATGGAGACCTCCAATTTAGATTTTCTCTCCAAAAAATATCTGGCTGTGGATCTATGCACCCACTTTNATCTGCTGCCAGTGGAAGCCTCTCTGATGATTACTGGACAAAGCAATGATCTATGAGTATAGCAGAATGATTAGGAATCATTTCATTGATTTTTTTAATTTATTTTTTTTTACCAGTCATGTTTGGTTCTAGTCCAGATCTCTGGGCTGACCAGGTTTCCTGTTTCTGGCCATCCAGGCAGTGTAGGCCATAGACTTCCTCTCATGGCATGGGCCTCAAGGTAAACAAAGTACTGATTGGCCACTCCCACAAGTTCTGTACCACCACTGTCCAGCATATTTTGTAAGGGCAGGTTGTAAGTCAAGGGTTTTGTGGCTCAGTTGTTGTCCAGGTTTCGTTCTCTGTGGATTCAGAGTATCATCTCGTACCAAAGAGACTAGAACATAGGAGTGAAGGCTGCATGCAGGCACCAGCTCTACCTTTCCATTTTCAGTGAGCTGTGTGGATGTTGTCATCAGCAANANNGNCCTGCTGTCAGTTTTCAGAGAGTACCTTCTGTCCTAGCATCAGCTTGGGTTGTTTAGGGATCTACAAGGAGGTCCCAACAGCTCAATCGAATGCAAGCCTTGCCTGGCTACCAAAGATGACCAGTTTAGACTCTTTCCTCCATTACTAGGAGTCCTCACTAGGGTCACCCTCATAGATTCCAGGAAGTTTCCAATGNACTATGTTTCCATCCCCTGCCCCCACCAAAGCTCCTCAGTTCCAGCCATCTCTCCCTGTATTCTCTTCTTCCATCCCTCCCCTA
Organism: Neotoma lepida; assembly: GCA_001675575.1. NCBI lineage: Eukaryota > Metazoa > Chordata > Mammalia > Rodentia > Cricetidae > Neotoma > Neotoma lepida. Next base: position 24,785 of record LZPO01066828.1, read on the forward strand.
CCACCTGATCATTCCCTCTCCTATCCCCACACATCCCCAGTCTACCCACACAGTTTATGCTGTTTCTCCTTCCCAGGGAGGTTCATGTGTATCCCTAGAGCCTTCCTCTCTACTTAACTTCTCTGGGTCTGTGGACTGTAGCTTGATTATCATTTATTTAACAGCCAATATCCACATATAAGTGAATACATACCATATTTGTCTTTCTGGGTCTGGGTTACCTCACTCAGGATGATTTTTTTTTTTACACTTACATCCATTTACCGACAAATTTCATGATGTCATTTTTTTAATAGCTGAGTGATACTCCATTGTGTCAATATACCACAGTTTTCTTATCCACTCTTCAATTGAGGGCTTAATAAACNTAAACAGTAGGTTTCCATAGTGTTCTTTTATACATCCTTAGTTTTGATCAACCTTTCCCGCACCTAAGTCTCCTCCTCTGTATCTCCCAAGACCCATTTCTGCTTAAACCTTTTTACTTCTAGCACTAACTCCTTTACTTTCACATTTCCTGGTTCTGCTGTCCTTCCCCACAATTGCCCCTTTCTAGCTTTCTGCCCTTTATAAACATCCCAGTGAAACATTCGATCTGAAGCTAGGGTTTCCACATGAGAGAGAAGATGCAGCCGTTGTCTACCTGTGCCTGGATCACTTCTCTCCGTTTGTTTTTTCCAGTTCCACTCATTTTCCTGAAAATTTTGTAATTTCACTTGCCTAAGATGAGTAAAATTCTATTGTGTACATGTAACACCATTTCATTGTTCATCATTTGTTTTTTTTTTGTTTGTTTGTTTATTTGTTTTTCCAGACAGGGTTTCTCTCTGTAGCTCTGTGCCCCGCAACTCCCTCTGTAGAGGAGGCTGGCCTTGAAGTCACAGAGATTCCGCCTGTCTCTGCCACCCCAGTGCTGGGATTAAAGGTGTGTGCTACAACTGCCTGGCTCATCAGTTGATTGACATATGGGCTTTAGCAATTCTTGGCTATTGTGAATGAAGCAACAATGAACGTGCAAGCATCCAGAAGTGATACAGCTGGGACATAGCGCAGATCTATTTTCAGCTTTTTGAGAAACTTCCACACTGATTTCCATAGTAGTCATATCAGTTTACATTCCCACCAACAGCGAATTAAGCATTCTCATTTTCCAACATCCTTGCCAGCATTTATTGTCATTTTTTAAAAAATAATAGTCATTTTGATTGGAGTGAGTTGGAATCTCAAGGTAATTTTTATTTGCTTTCCCCTGATGACTAAAGATGTTGACAGTCTCCCTTGAGATTATAATTTAATTACAACATTTCTCCCTTCCTGTCCCCCCTCTAAATCTTTCCATATACCCTTCCTCACTTTCCTTCAGATTTGTGGCCTCTTATCACTCACTCAATGTTGATCGTATACATATGTAGGTGTATATACATATATATTCTTAAGAATAACCTGTTCAGTCTATTTAATGCTACCCGTATGTATGTTTTCATGGCTCGCCATTTGGCACTAGACAACCAGTTGGTGTGCTCTTCCCTGGGGAAGGCCACCTCTCCCATTCCCAGCTTTTCTCAGTTGCCTACAGTTCTTTTGAAGACTTGAAGCCTTGTGGTCTTTTCTCCATCCAGTTTGGCATCTTCATTGGTGTCATCCTTGTTCAGCTCATGTTTGGGTNGTCATGTTGGTGAGAATTTATGGATGTAGCTTCTGATATCCTAGGAGACACAATCTTGCAGCAAACTCCCTGATCTGGCTCTTACAATATTTCCATCTTCTCTTCCACAATGTTTCCTGAGCCTTAGGGTGGGAGTGTTTTGTAGATGAGTCCANTGGGACTGGGTACCACAACTTCACATTTTAATTGGTTGTGGTTTTCTGTAAAGGTCATCATCTGTTACAAAGAGAAGTTTCCTTGATGAGGGGTGAAGACTACACTTATCTGTGGGTATAAGGACAAATGATTAGAGATTGTTATTAGAGATTATGCTGATTTAGTAAATTAGTGGTTGTATATTCTCCTCCAATAACCATGACTTCATTTGTACTGAGTAGTTAGGTTTTCAGTACCAGGAATTGTTTCCCACTTGTTGAGTGGGTCTCAAGTTCAGTTAGAGAGCAATTGGTTATCAACAAGATATGGGTGCCACTAATGTACCTGTAGGGTTATTGTACCATGCTGGTCATTGATGTGGTTCACAGGCATCATAGCTGCATAGCACTGTTGACTGCCTCCTTCCTTTGGAAGCTTGCATGGTGCCTCCTGGTATCATGAATCCTAATCATCAGGGATGGAACATTCAGGTCAGTTTCAGGTCAGGTGCCAGTTCCCAGTGTCTGAAATGCATGGTATTTTCAGCAATAGGTACTTATCTTCTACCTCTAGGGAGTACTCAAGCGCAGTAGCAATAGGATATATATTTTGAGAGTTTCTTGGACAGCCATGGCTAACAACTTAAAAAAAGACTTCTCCTGTCTGGTATTAGTGTTTTTGTTAGGTGATCTTTGACTCTTGGAGGGAGCACTGTCAGCCCAGATGATAAAATTTCATTAAAGATATACATACCTATATATCTTTATTAATATATTATATATATCATTAATATATTACCATATATTATAACATATTATGTAACATAAAAAATATAATTATAGAAACATATTAATATTATTATAGTAATATATAACTATATTAATATACATACATATAATACATAAAATTAAGTGTATTATACTTTTTTAGCAAATAGTTAATAGTATGATTCCATGTGTGTTTTTTCCAGACATCTTTATTGTCATTTTATCCACCTCTCTCCTTTTTCTGTATTTAACTCTCTCCCCTTTTCCATAAAGAGCCCCCTTTTCCTATTTCTTTTCTTTCATTTGTAGTCTGCTACCCTTACCCTCCTTCCATCATCTGTATTGAACACTTTAAAAATATTTATTAGAACTTCCTCACCCTCTACTCACACACTGAATGACATAAAGATGTATGTAAAACTAAGCTTCTCCGATGATGACTGAGAACTGCACTAGCAGAGAAACATACTTCAAATGTCTGTTTATTAAAATAATAGTTTTCCTCTAGGCCTTGGAGCTCCCTAGCCATGGGTTCTTGGCTAGATTTATAGTAACAGATATACATTTTCTCCTATGGAGCAGATCTTAAATCCAATCAGAAAGTAGAGTTTTGTAATTTTTGGAGAAGTCGTGCTGCCTTGGCCTTTTGTGCTTCTTGTGTATTTGTGCTGGATGTGTGCATCAGGGGTTAGGTTGTTGGTTCAATTGGTTTATTTCCATGCCCTGCTGCCTTAGTTAATGTTTGTATTGCTGTGACAAAAGACCATGACCAAAAAACAAGATGGGGAGGAAAGGGTTTATTTGGCTTACACTTACACACTGCTGTTCATCACTGAAGGAAATCAGGACAGAACTCAAGCAGGGCAGGATCCCAGAGGCAGGAGCTGATGCACAGGACATGGAGGGGTGCTGCTTGTTGGCTTGCTTCCCATGGCTTGCTCAACCTGCTTTCTTATAGAATCCAGGACCAGCAGCCCAGGGATGGCACCACCCACTATTGGACTGGNCTCTCCCTCATTGATCACTAAATGAGAAAATGCCTTACAGCTGAATCTCATCGAGGCATTTCCTCAGCTGAGGCTCCTTCTTCTGTGATGACTCTAGCTTGTGTCATGTTGACACACAAAACCACCCATTANAGCCACCATATTGGATTGCTTTTTAATCATCTCTTCTCTTTGTGTGGAAATGCTGTAATCTTCAACAGGGACTACATTGCAATCGTGTTGCGGTATCATGTCTCTGTGCTAGACTGGGGTCTCTGTTTTAGTGAGACCTTCGGCCCACATGTTTGGGGAATCATGGCACTACCCTGCATACACAACCATGATGGAAAAGTATACACAATCACTACAAAAATACATCAATAGTACATTAGACAACATTCTCCCTCAATTATAATCAATGTTTTGGGAATAAAGGAAGTATTGTTTGCACTAAAATATTAGTTTTTAAGGGAATTAATGGAAATATAAAAGAGAAATTAAGGCTAGTGTCTAATATTGTGACAAAAGAGGGAAAAATAAAATAAATGTAAATAGAAGTGGGGACAGTGGGACCAGGAGGGGAGATGAGGTCGCTTTGGTTAAGGACAGAATAAAATGAGAGAAGTGAAGCAATACAATCACACAGTCTAAAACAATCTCAGCTCTCTGGGCACTAGGACACACAGAGTACCCCAAACCAGTCCAGCATGATGTTTGGATAGTCCTATCAAAAGGAAAATGGGGAAAAAAGGAAATGGAAGGAAAAATTAAGAAGGAGGAGATAGACCAGGACAAAGTTGGCCTGCCTTTTTGATATTGAGTATTAAAGGATGAATGGAAGTCCAGTAGAGAGAGCAGAATGAAGTGCAGACTCTGACTGCCAGCTTTTGCCTGCTTACTGGTTCCAGCCTCAACTCTTGGCATTTCTTCCTGGGCTTCCAGATGCCAATCACACCTCTGAGTGGTCTTTCTTCCATTGCAGGAGGTCCTTCATGGGTTGAGAATGTGCTTATATGTGTTGGTGAGCCTTCTCCATGGCTAGCACTTAGGTTTGGAACCCATGACTGTGTTCCTCTGCAGACTCCAACTAGATTTCCACCTTGCTGAGTACTGAATAATTGTGACTCAAGGTTTCTTCAGCATGGTCTAAAAGTATTCTGCTGGCTAGGTATCAGCATATTGTCCCTTAACATTTGNCCTAGGTTCTCAGAGTGTTGAGTTCAGGAAGTGTCTAGGGGGTAAATCTGCTGACTCAGCTGGCCGCTTTTTTACAAAGGTATCTTTCAGATGCTCTCTGGCCTTCCCCTCACTCTGCCTATGCTGTGGCTATGTCTAACTTTTGAGTTCTTTTCCCCTCTTTTTCTGTTTGTTAAAATGTCTGTTGCTCAAAGTACTGTACAGATTTTCTGAGGCTTTCTGGCTTAAGCNGGGCAATCTGTTGTTGCTCTCCCTCTCACTGGGAGAAGAGAGCTGTCCAGACCACACCAATTCCCTCAGGNTGGACTGTGGACTTTTCTGTTTTGCTTTGTGAAGTTTCTGGTTTTGCTTTGCTTTTGAAACTGGAGATTTATTCTGACAACTGTTGTCCATCTTTCCCTTATTCCTCAGAGACCCCAGCAGACTCTGCCTGCCTGTCAGCCTCTACCTGCCTTTCCTCTAGAGTTCATTTTTTTTTTTCAATCACATCAGGTCATCTTATTCAGGAAATGCCCTCTGACACTGACNTCCTGTTTTTTCCCTTTGTTCCATCAGTCTTCCAACATGTGGTCTACAGTGGATCTTCCTTAAACTACTTGAGGAGGCTCTTCAACATTAGTGCTTTTTTTCACATAATTCTTTCATTAGTGTGATAATAGGGGACGTCACAGTTTGGAGGCTACCTACACGTGCCTCAGCCTTATTTCTTACCACTGCCATATCTTCACAACCTGCAGTAGTGATATGCTGGCCTTCTCCTCTTTTCCAAACTGATCATGCTCTAATATTGATCCACTATTTCTTCTGTTCT
>LZPO01066829.1:9404-25867 GCA_001675575.1 Neotoma lepida
ACTCCAGACTTACTCTGTGCATTGCTTCCATCACAGGCATTCGTTTTACCCCTTCTTAATCAGTGCTAACAACTAGATGGCAGAGTATTGCGTTCACAATGGTCTTGGCTCAGCTGAGTTAAAGATCACCCCATGTTGTGCTTATAAGGCTAAGAGACTTCAAACTTGGTTTGACACTGAAACCCATGGACTTTCTGCTTTTTTAGGCAGCCTGAAAAGCATCATTTTAAACTGATGATGAAATGTATAGTTTGATTCCGCTTAAAACATATACATATCGAGTATTTTTTTTCTTTCTCTTCTATCTTATCAGACAGAGACTTTCACGTAANCAAATATTTAACATGTGCACATTTTGGTAGCTCAGCTGATCCATTCCTATCTTATCAGATAGAAATTTTCACATAATCTAATATTTAACATATGCATATTTTGGTAGGTCAGCTGTTCCATTCCAAAACCGAATAATATCATCAATTCAGATGAACCTGGGTAAATTCAAATTGAATAGAATTTTATGTTACCAAAGAAAAGTAACTTACCACAACTCTTATGATTCNATTTGTATAAATATTAATTGAGAAATATGACTCCCTTCAATGTTGGGCTCTCTTCTTAAAGGCATGATTAGTTTGGAAAATAAAATATGAAAAGGAGGGAAGAAGGGAATGGAGGGAGAGAGTTAAGAAGAGTTCAAGAGCAAGAAGGAGAGAAGAAAGAAGCTTATTTTGCTTTCTCCTGAACTTAAATTTGTGTGAATTATAAACCAAGTTTCCCTAAATTTGAAACTTCATAGCCACTGGCACTGCAGACATTTTCTTCAATTTGTTTCCTTCCAAATCTAAGAGGACTAAGTCTAGTCTGTGCATTATGCTTGGGAATGCTGATGCTGTTCCTGCTTTTTCTATAGTTTTTCACAGATACATCATTTCCTTTGGAGTGTCTATACACCTCTCCTTATGTCTGTTTCCCAGATAGTTGGACATTGTAAGAGATCACTGCCATAAANGACCTGCTATTTTTCACTCATTTTTACACTTGCTTTTTAAGCAATATGTATAAATATAATGAACTGCTTTTAAAATATTTGCCTGATTTAAACAAAATAGTTAGCAAGTTGCAAAGCAGATAGAGAGGTGTTTACCACTCTAAAGGCAGTGAGACCTGGGAGAATGGAGTCGATGAATGAGGCATACTAAAGTCTCACGTAATAGCCAACTTTATTTAGAGCATCAGACAATTTATACTCTGAGGGTCAAGAGGAGTCACATGAGTAAAGTGTACAGTCACAAGGGCAAGCCACACATGGCAGGCAAGCTGCAAGCACCAAAATATGTTTTTTTTTTCATAGAGTCGTATAAACAAATAACAATAGCCAACTGTAATGAATAATCTGAAGTAAGATCACTTGTATTGCTAATAGCTGGGAAGGGCACAAAAGCATAATCCAAGAACAATTGCCTGATTTTGAAGAAACTGAGGTCACAAGACTCTTATTTTGGTTTCTTGGAGTTTTCTCACATAAACTCAAAATTTCCTCACAGGACTCCAATCTTGGACCATGTTTTGACATAGAGGGGACAAGATAGGAGGGTGGAGAAGGAGAGAGAGGGACAGGGAGAGAACTCAGATATTGTACTAACCCCACTTTGAAAGAAGAAATACTGAAAATGTCAAACCAAGTAAAGAGATTTTACCTGGGTACAGTGGTAGGAGCTTCTTGGGGTTTGTGAGATATTTTCAAAGGTCAAAGATCACAAATTATTAAGAAACTGTGCTTTATATTGACATAATAGGAGATTATGTTGATAACTACTTCTGCTTTCATACTGAAAAAATACATAATATAAATTTTCCTGCAAGATTATAATTCACAGCAGAGTAGGTGGAAATGTGAAATATTTCTTAGACATCTCTGACTTGTAAGTGTGGGAGGGGGAAGAAGAGGAGAAAGTCAAGAGTGCAATCTCTATCAAGTCTCGAGGGAATCTGGAGATTTTCTTTTGAAACTTTTCGAAGAATCAGGTCACCTTTTCATGTCATGCTGATATCTACTGGCAGCAATGGCTTTACCAGAGGCCACAAGAATATACAGCAGATGGCAATCGATAGTTCAGGTGTCAATCCACCAGATAAATAATTCTCTGATGGAGGAACCCTATTCAAGCAAAGCCTATGGGGCCACAGACTCTGAACACTGTTGTTTCTGTCTGTAATTTCACACGTGCAAAAACAGTTGTGATATCTCCCCAATGCCTGCACTGCAATGTGTAACCTCATATAATACATACATGTAATCTCATGATCACATCTCAATCTTATGAGTACTTATACCTGTGGACTATCTAAAGATGACTCATCATTAAGCTGTATAATTTTGATAAATAGAAAATATACTAGGCTATGCTTCATAATTAGGTTTATTGTTCCACAAGGACTGTAAGACACTTAAGCCTGTTTTACATCATTACCTCAGACTGACATAAAGAAAACAGCAATTTCTTCTCAGTTCTAAGACAAGCTACACACAATTAGCTGATTTTAGGTCTCAGAGCAAATAGAAACTAGACTGACTGCCTCATAAGTTACACCTTCACAGATAACACACAAGGACAAATTCCCAGGTGTCTTATTGTAGAACCAAGGTCAGGCACAAAGCAATTTTGGTGCCAGTTCTCTGCTGGCTAAAAGTCTGNCTGATAAAGACCTAACTCCCTGCACAAATTCCTTAGCAGCTTGTTGCCATGGTTACTCACTCCCCTCAAATGAAACTTTTTCATTACTTTCCTGGGGAGGTATGCAAGGGGAGATAGAACAGGAGAGAAGAGAGAGAAGCTTGAGAACAATAAAGAGGATGGTCATCAGTATGGGTATGAGTCTTATTCCCGCAGATAAATAAGAATTATTCCTAAGTCCTGCTACTTCCAGGCTTTCTCTTTGCAGCCCTGGAGTAGTCCTGGGAGCTGGTCTCACAGGCTGCAATAGTGTTGTGATTGCCGTCTATATTTGTGATAAGCCAGGAGTTATATTTTTGGAGATTCACTGGTGGGGAGGCTTTGTCTTCTTGGCCATCTTTCATTTACATCATAGCATTTTATTACTCTAAGTTTGTGAAACCATTGTAAGCACATCTGTAGAATAAGCAATGGTTCAAAAAGAGGCATGGGGCTCTGNTTGGCCCATTGAGAACCTACTTTTTACCAACTTTCTGGAAAGAGATACCTTCACAACTGGGCTTGTTGAGATTGCTGGCTCTAAGAGCTACAGTGGGCATCTTTCCACACACGAGGAAGTAACCTGAGCTGACATATGGAAAAAGACATGGTTTGGTTATTTGTAATATAGCTAGCATCGTATATAAACTCTGGACTTGAATGGATTAATGCAACTTTTGATCATGAGATATATTGTGTGAACTTTTATTGAAATAGTTTCCCTCTATTCATCTATGATATGCTTCAAGTTAACATATAAACTCTACTAAAAGTTCTGCATATACATTAATTTTACTATATTTCCTTTTAGTTATTTTTATACCTTTCTTTTTAAGTTAATGATAAATAATAGATTATTAATTAGGATAGGTAGGACTGGAATGGTAGCTTGAATGAGAACAGTTTCCATAGGCTCCTGTGTTTGAATACTTGGTCCCCATTTGGTGGAACAGTTTGGGAAAGATTATGAAGTACGCCCTTGTTGGAGAAGGAGTGTCACTAGGGATGAGGTTTCAAAAGCCTTCCTCCATCTCCAGTGTGCTCTCTGCTTCCTGTTTATGGTTGGAAATGTGAGCTCTCAGCTTCTGGCTGTGCTGCCTCCCATTTGTCACCTCTGTTCTGCCATCAGTAACTCTAACTCTCTGGAAACATAGCCCCAAATAAATATTTTCATCTATAAGCTGCCTTGATCATGGTGTTTTATCACAACAATAGAAAAGTAACTTAAACAGTTGGGTAAGGGCTATGGATAGGGATAGAAAGAAGTAACTTCTTCAGAGGGACAAAGTATGTCTTCTTAAATGTTACTCTTTGTGAATAATGAATGGACACATAGCACAAAAGAGTATTTAACACTTTTAGAATGTAGTATAGATATTACAAATATCTTTGAAGAAAAAATGATTATCTAAAAATAAAGTTGGAATAATACTTACTGGTCAAGGAATATAAAAACATCATAGGTACAAAATTTTATTTGATTAAATTCTTCCAAGAGGAAAAGATCAAACTCATCATATTAAGTTGTGGAATTTGTTTTATTTCTATTAATAATTATAGACATACAATGCAGAAGAGCTTAAGGAAAGAACAGAACTATTATTTGAATAATGTCTATGAGTAGTTTTAGGCAAGTGTAGTGGTTTGATTTTATGGGGGATTGCAATTGTCTTCAGTCTCAGAAGAGATTTTGGACTTTAGATATTAAGCAGTCTTGAGACTGTGATAGACTATGAGGATTTTTGAAGTTGGATTAAATGCTTTATACATTTTGATATGGCTACAAGCCTGTGAGCACAATGAAGTGGAATGTGGTGGTTTGAATAAAAATGGTCCCCATAAGCTCATATATTTGAATGCATTGTCACCAGGGAATGAAACTATTTGAAAGGATTAGAAGGATTAGGAGATGTTTTGTCTGGGTCCCGCGTGGGGCCTGGNTTTCGAAGAATCAGGTCACCTTTTCATGTCATGCTGATATCTACTGGCAGCAATGGCTTTACCAGAGGCCACAAGAATATACAGCAGATGGCAATCGATAGTTCAGGTGTCAATCCACCAGATAAATAATTCTCTGATGGAGGAACCCTATTCAAGCAAAGCCTATGGGGCCACAGACTCTGAACNCTGTTGTTTCTGTCTGTAATTTCACACGTGCAAAAACAGTTGTGATATCTCCCCAATGCCTGCACTGCAATGTGTAACCTCATATAATACATACATGTAATCTCATGATCACATCTCAATCTTATGAGTACTTATACCTGTGGACTATCTAAAGATGACTCATCATTAAGCTGTATAATTTTGATAAATAGAAAATATACTAGGCTATGCTTCATAATTAGGTTTATTGTTCCACAAGGACTGTAAGACACTTAAGCCTGTTTTACATCATTACCTCAGACTGACATAAAGAAAACAGCAATTTCTTCTCAGTTCTAAGACAAGCTACACACAATTAGCTGATTTTAGGTCTCAGAGCAAATAGAAACTAGACTGACTGCCTCATAAGTTACACCTTCACAGATAACACACAAGGACAAATTCCCAGGTGTCTTATTGTAGAACCAAGGTCAGGCACAAAGCAATTTTGGTGCCAGTTCTCTGCTGGCTAAAAGTCTGNCTGATAAAGACCTAACTCCCTGCACAAATTCCTTAGCAGCTTGTTGCCATGGTTACTCACTCCCCTCAAATGAAACTTTTTCATTACTTTCCTGGGGAGGTATGCAAGGGGAGATAGAACAGGAGAGAAGAGAGAGAAGCTTGAGAACAATAAAGAGGATGGTCATCAGTATGGGTATGAGTCTTATTCCCGCAGATAAATAAGAATTATTCCTAAGTCCTGCTACTTCCAGGCTTTCTCTTTGCAGCCCTGGAGTAGTCCTGGGAGCTGGTCTCACAGGCTGCAATAGTGTTGTGATTGCCGTCTATATTTGTGATAAGCCAGGAGTTATATTTTTGGAGATTCACTGGTGGGGAGGCTTTGTCTTCTTGGCCATCTTTCATTTACATCATAGCATTTTATTACTCTAAGTTTGTGAAACCATTGTAAGCACATCTGTAGAATAAGCAATGGTTCAAAAAGAGGCATGGGGCTCTGNTTGGCCCATTGAGAACCTACTTTTTACCAACTTTCTGGAAAGAGATACCTTCACAACTGGGCTTGTTGAGATTGCTGGCTCTAAGAGCTACAGTGGGCATCTTTCCACACACGAGGAAGTAACCTGAGCTGACATATGGAAAAAGACATGGTTTGGTTATTTGTAATATAGCTAGCATCGTATATAAACTCTGGACTTGAATGGATTAATGCAACTTTTGATCATGAGATATATTGTGTGAACTTTTATTGAAATAGTTTCCCTCTATTCATCTATGATATGCTTCAAGTTAACATATAAACTCTACTAAAAGTTCTGCATATACATTAATTTTACTATATTTCCTTTTAGTTATTTTTATACCTTTCTTTTTAAGTTAATGATAAATAATAGATTATTAATTAGGATAGGTAGGACTGGAATGGTAGCTTGAATGAGAACAGTTTCCATAGGCTCCTGTGTTTGAATACTTGGTCCCCATTTGGTGGAACAGTTTGGGAAAGATTATGAAGTACGCCCTTGTTGGAGAAGGAGTGTCACTAGGGATGAGGTTTCAAAAGCCTTCCTCCATCTCCAGTGTGCTCTCTGCTTCCTGTTTATGGTTGGAAATGTGAGCTCTCAGCTTCTGGCTGTGCTGCCTCCCATTTGTCACCTCTGTTCTGCCATCAGTAACTCTAACTCTCTGGAAACATAGCCCCAAATAAATATTTTCATCTATAAGCTGCCTTGATCATGGTGTTTTATCACAACAATAGAAAAGTAACTTAAACAGTTGGGTAAGGGCTATGGATAGGGATAGAAAGAAGTAACTTCTTCAGAGGGACAAAGTATGTCTTCTTAAATGTTACTCTTTGTGAATAATGAATGGACACATAGCACAAAAGAGTATTTAACACTTTTAGAATGTAGTATAGATATTACAAATATCTTTGAAGAAAAAATGATTATCTAAAAATAAAGTTGGAATAATACTTACTGGTCAAGGAATATAAAAACATCATAGGTACAAAATTTTATTTGATTAAATTCTTCCAAGAGGAAAAGATCAAACTCATCATATTAAGTTGTGGAATTTGTTTTATTTCTATTAATAATTATAGACATACAATGCAGAAGAGCTTAAGGAAAGAACAGAACTATTATTTGAATAATGTCTATGAGTAGTTTTAGGCAAGTGTAGTGGTTTGATTTTATGGGGGATTGCAATTGTCTTCAGTCTCAGAAGAGATTTTGGACTTTAGATATTAAGCAGTCTTGAGACTGTGATAGACTATGAGGATTTTTGAAGTTGGATTAAATGCTTTATACATTTTGATATGGCTACAAGCCTGTGAGCACAATGAAGTGGAATGTGGTGGTTTGAATAAAAATGGTCCCCATAAGCTCATATATTTGAATGCATTGTCACCAGGGAATGAAACTATTTGAAAGGATTAGAAGGATTAGGAGATGTTTTGTCTGGGTCCCGCGTGGGGCCTGGNGGGACCCAGACAAAACATTCACCTACAAATGGNGCCTATACGTGGTGGCAAAACTTTCCACCTAAAACTTGAAAAAACTTAAAAACAAATTCTAAAATTGAGCTAAGAGCAGCTTTCTACTTCATGTCTCATGCGGGCCNCGAGATGCCGCAGCATTCAGGCTTGAGCACANCATGGTGGATTCCCGCTGTGGTACACAGTCGNGTCTGCAAGCCACACAGTACTCTCTGCATGGTGGATTTAGCTTTTGCTAGTTAAAAAAAATAAAGGGGGGGAAGTCTGTCTCTAGAAGTGGGCTTTGAGGTTTCAATAGCCCACTCCAGACCCAGGCTCTCTCTGCNTATGAATTGGGACGTAGTTCTCAGCTACTGCTCCAGTATCTGCCTTCATGCTGCCATGTTCTCTATCATGATGATAATAGACTGTGTCTCTGAAATAGTAAACAAGCCCCCAGTTAAATGCTTTCTTTCTTAAGAATTGCCTTGCTCATGGTGTCTCTTCACAGCAATAGAACAGTGACTAAGACAGCAAGTCATATATTTGGTTAGCCAAATCTTTCTTCATATGTCAGCCCAGGTTTCTCCTGTGTGTGTGGCATGATGCCCACTGTAGCTCTTAGACCCAGTAATCTCAACCCCAGTTGAAAAAGCATCTCCCTTTCCCAACAGTTGGAAAAAGAAGGGTTGGTTCTCAGTGGGCCAAGAAACACCCCATGTTTCTCTCTAAACCACTCCATATATTATAGGTATTAAGTGCTCTAATTGGCTGTACCTGAGATGTTGGCCTGCTTCTAGTGTCAGGGATTGGATTAGTGCCCCACAGACTAAACAATTCAAGAACTGAGGAGCTTTTCCTAAGGTACAAGGTACTGTCAACAACAGAGAAATNGATATTGGTCAAGTGAAAGCATGTGTCACAGAGGTTATAAACATAGACTAGCATAGAGGATTCAATCCATTCTTCTTGGGCTATGATGGTCAAAAAAAGAACTTGATGTAGAGACAGTCTTATCATTTAGAAAATGGTAAGTGACTATAACCAGATTCTCAGTTGAAAACCGTTTTCTACTATTATGGTGTTGTTCGGATTTCTTGAGGCAGAAGAGTGGAAATCAGGAAATGAATCATACAGTTATTTCAGCTTGATTTGTTTAATTTATTCATGAAGGCCATTATAAAATATGCAAAGGGAGAGAGAGAAACTGCTCTTGTACTGTAATTATGCAGGTCTACCAGCAAGCTGGCTTTGATTCTCCTCTAGGGAGAATCTGCCTCAGGGTGTGGTCACTTGTGAGCTCTTACTGCATCTATTTTAGGCTTCAAAAGGCCTAAATGTAGGTGTGTGTTTAATTACTTTTCATTCAATTGTTAAGTGAAATTCAGTTCTAAGAGAATGGTCTAGCAAGTACTGCTGTTTCAGGCGTCAGTAATAAGACTAGACAATGCTGTGGGAGTTCTTCTAACTATACCTCTAACTAGACTAAGGCAAAGAAAAGGACCAAAGAGAAGGAAAATAAAGGAAAAAGGGGGAAAGTAAAATGGAAGGGGTGAGCACCTAGGGCAGGAAGGGACCCTTCAGCTCGTGCCCTGTGACTTATCCTGAGATAGCCTGNAGCTCTGAACCAGAGGGTCAAGCCATTTTCTTCTGGGTGCAGGTTCTTAATTCCCTTCATCTGTTTGGTTTCTTTTGGTTGTTTTGTAGTCTCTATTGAGCATCCGAGGCTCCCTTTTCTCTCCAAGACGCAACAGTAGAGCAAGCCTTTTCAGCTTCAAAGGCAGAGTGAAGGATATTGGTTCTGAAAATGACTTTGCGGACGATGAACACAGCACGTTTGAGGACAACGACAGCAGAAGAGACTCTCTGTTTGTGCCACACAGACATGGAGAAAGGCGTCCCAGCAATGTCAGCCAGGCTAGCCGTGCCTCCCGAGGAATACCCACTCTACCCATGAATGGAAAGATGCACAGTGCAGTGGACTGCAATGGCGTGGTGTCTCTGGTCGGAGGCCCTTCTGCCCTCACATCTCCTGTGGGGCAGCTACTACCAGAGGTGAGGCCTATTAAAACAACAGCTAAGGGCACAGAAGGAGAAGGGGCATTAGTGCAGTCAGGAATGTGGGGTTTGATTTCCACAGGCAACAATTTTCCTGCCTCTGTTATTCCAAGGCCAAGAGTTTTTTGGTATTATCAAGCTATGAATTTATCTTGTCAAAACCTTCTATACCTTCAAACAAATTAAGATCATACAAGGAGTTCCATGGAAGCATTTGTCCATTATTACTACAGCTTGAAATTTAACAGGAAAAAAAAAAACAGCCAAACCACATTTTTGCTGTGCAGACATGCAATTAATATGATTGTTATTATCATTATTATTATTGGTAGTAGTAGTAGTAGTAGTAGTATCATTGTTATTTGGTTTGTTTGGACAGGGTTTCCCTGTGTAGTCCTGATTATCCTGAAACTCTCTTTGTAGACCAGGCTGACCTTGAACTCAAAGATCTGCCTGCCTCTGACTCCCAAGTGCTGAGATTAAATGCATGCACTACCAGCCTGGCAATATGATTAAATATTAAGAAATTCATGTGCATGATTATATAATTAAGCATTTCAAAGNTTTTGCCTTCCTGTTCCTTTAAAACAACTTCACACTTCCACTTGCTGTCAGGTTGTCACTAATTATATCTAAATCCCTTAGTCACAATTCTCTCCATTTTACATAGTGTGCCCTTCCCCCAGCACCAACTCAAATGACCCAGCTACTGTACATCTGTTAGACTTTTCTAATGGATTTCAACTTTCATTTTACTGCCATAAATTCTTATATGCAAAGTTGCCCCAAAT
Organism: Neotoma lepida; assembly: GCA_001675575.1. NCBI lineage: Eukaryota > Metazoa > Chordata > Mammalia > Rodentia > Cricetidae > Neotoma > Neotoma lepida. The sequence goes on from LZPO01066829.1 coordinate 19,547, forward strand.
CAAGCATATGGAAAAGGCTTTCAACTTAATAATGTATATCAGGATTCACCATTAATGGTTCCTTTATAAAACAAGACACTCTCCATGTTGGCATTAAATAAAACATCATTTGACCTTTATAAAATACTCCAGCCATGTTGTCTGATCACATCACAGTGTCCTGAGCTGGGTTAAAATCTCCTTTGTGTAATTACTTTTATGTAACTTCATTTCTTTAAGAAGACCAGCCCCGTAGTTATTACATTACAATGGTCCAGTTAGTTTTCAGTCACTTATTAGAAAAGTAGCTTGCCTTGGAATATGACAATCACTGTTGCTCACAACTGATTTCCCATGGTTTCTCCTCAACTTTTCCTCCCAGAGAAGTTTCCAAGTATCCTGGAAAAATAGCAATCCTCAAAACTAGTAGAACTTCATTGTGAAGCAGACAATAAGAATAATAAGGAAATGTCACGTCTCCTTAGAAAAATAATTTTGGCCAATTATGCACAACACATTGCCCAGAACACTGCATAGCTAATACATTGAACCCTCACAACTACCCATTATAATATTTACTAATTTATCTTCATTTTACAGAGGAGGAAACTGAGGCTTGTGCATGGTGACACTAAGATTTGACCCCAGATAAATAAATACTTTCATTTAAACCAGTGTTTCCTCTTTTTTTTTTGGCTTTTGGTTTTTTGAGACAGGGTTTCTCTGTGGAGTCCTGGCTGTCCTGGAACTTGCTTTGTAGGCCAGGCTGGACTCAAACTCACAGAGATCTGCTTGCCTCTGCCTGCTCAGTGCTGGGATTAGAAGTGTGAGCCACCACTGCCCAGCTAAACCAGTGTTTCTTTTTTATTTTTAAATTCTCAGAAATTAAAAGAGAGTTTAATTAAAATACCAGAGACTCACAAAACAAACCAACAAATAAATCAAATGCCTTTGAATAACCCTAACATAAAGTGTGAAAAAGCTCTATAATGGAAACACTGATAAAGGAAGGTGAGGAAGACACAGGAGACAGAGATGTGTCATGCATGCAGGGCAAGTGCTATTCCAGCAAGCTACTACAAACCCAGTTCTAAAATACTTATGTAACACTGAAATCTTACTGTTTTGATGGGTAGAGAAAGAAAAAAACTGTTTCTTAAGCTGTGCTTCAAACTCTGTCAGAATGAGTCTCAGAAATAGAAATTTCGAATTTTCTACCTACACCGAGAACTACTCTGACTAAAGCTATGAAGAGGGACCCTGGAAATCTTTTTCTTAAGAAACATTTCATCCACATGGTTCCTGAATACAGAAGTAGTTCTATCATAGATCTTCATACCATTGGGGTAAAAATCCCAATGTCATTGCATAAATATTAGTACAGCTCCAGATATCAGCACTGTCCTAGCGTTAATCGGGAGTCATCATATGTTTATCCTATTAGCAAAGGTAGAATACATAAATAAAGGGCGATTGGGCTTAGGGTGAAGCCAAGCCTATTGTAACCTGATAATCTGCAAATCCCCACACCTGCATTCTTTCAGCCATGAAGTCAGTGCTTTGGGGCAAGATTCTGTCCTGGGGAAGGAGCTGGAGGGACTGACACAGTTGGCAGGCTTTGGGATCCTGCAGAGGGAACATGCCAACAGAAAACAAACAGCCGCAAGCGAATGGCTTGTCCCAAAGCACACTATTTCCTGCTCTTTACACATATATTGCATTGAGACAATTAACTTCAGAGGAATTAGCTGAGTAATATCACTAGGGATTTTGGAACCTATCATTAAAACTTACATAGATCTGGAATTTTGAATGTGGTTTTGCCTGAAGCAGAAGAGATAGAATGACATTTATGTGACTTCCATATTATTCTTAAAAGTGTTCCTCTTTGAGGAAGTAAAATATTTCCATTTTGTGAGCCATCTTTAATGACTTTATTTTCAGTGAGGGATTCTGTCTTTTCTCCTTGGTTCAACTTCTCCGTTATCTTGAAGTCAATTTGAGGTGACTGAATGGGTCTTTATCACCATTTGTGATAACATCAGTTGAGTGGAAATCACTTTTGAAAATACATGATTATGCAAATCAGTAAACATAGCAGTAATGTTCATTGCTCACATCACAGTGAGGTCCAGATTAATAAGCAGCAGGCACATCGCTCTTTAAGCAATGGCAACAACAGTCACAGAACTTAGAACGTCTTATTTACTGCCGACTCACTCAGACCCGCATTTGAAATGCTTGAGATTTTTCATTTGTCCTACTTCATGTTTGATGTCCTGAAGTTCGAACATGTTTCTACCCATCTCCAAATCTGGAGAGTTTACTTTAGAGCAGGGAAGAATTGAGTCATTGTATGATTGCTAAAATACAAACACCACCTATTGGTATGTCCTGAGAATTTCAATCAATGTTTAGGTAGCTCAGCTGTGAACAGAGTTGTTTCACAAGAACAATATGAAAAAATAGATTAGCTAAAAAAAATTGATATGGATATTAGCAAGTGATATCTGTCTCTAAAAAAAAAAAGAAGTGTTTTACATGCGGACATCACATTTTAAGGGAACTATTATAGAAACATATTGGGTAATGATTTTTTTTCACATCTGTCTGAAAAGATAGGAGTACATCAGGAACAATGCACTTCAGTTTGAAGTTGGAGGTTGAAATAGGTGAGATGCTCAGAGTTTATCCAGTAGGTATTAATTTTGGTCCTTCCAACCTCAATCACTAGCATGGAGGAAGCTCACTCTGGCAAACTTGGGCATCCCAGAAGACTGAGGATCTGGTAGACTTTCATAAACAATCCTCATATGCTAATTCTAGAAATGTTGCCATGAGCTATTGTGGTCTAGATATGAAATATACACCATAGGCTCACACGTTTCAATCATTGGTCCCTCCCTGGTGGCACTATTTGGGAAGATTGTGAAACCTTAGTGGGTGGAGAGCAGAAGGAGACGGTGGGTCACTGGGGTTGGGATTTGAGGCTGTATAGCCTGGTCATGCTTGCTGCTCACTGATTGCNTTCTGAGTGAAGATGTGGTGTGATGAGCCAGCCCCCTACTACTGCCACCATTCCTTTCCTGTCTGCCACTGTGTCATCCCCACCGTAGGAAGCCCGTACCCACTTGAAATTTTTGTGAGCCAAAACAAAGAGTTGTTCTCCTGAGTTGCGTTTGTTTGGTATTTTTACCACAGCAATGAGAAAGCAAGACACTGCTCACACCTGAGAGAGCAGGGTAAACTCTTGATTAAGAAGCATCTACAAATGGAGTACTCTCAGGTTTGTTACCCAAGAATAGTGATTATTTTGTTGTCTGGAATTTTGGGATTTCAGGGCACAACTACTGAAACAGAAATAAGAAAGAGAAGGTCCAGTTCTTACCATGTGTCCATGGACTTGTTGGAAGACCCTGCATCAAGGCAAAGAGCAATGAGTATGGCCAGCATTTTGACCAACACCATGGAAGGTATGTCAAAAGTTCCACACCATCGCTCTTTGATGGTGGGTTGGTAGTGATGTGAAAAACCCCTCGCCTAAATTTCAAGGCAATACTTCCCAACCCAATACCACGTCACCACTTCTCTTAAAAGGTAAAGTCAAATCAGTGCATAGAACATGGAATCTACTGATTTGTGGAGAGTTTGAAACAAACCTCCTGGAAACTGCTACAAATTCAAAGTACACTTGGGATACAACTGTCAGAGCTTAAATTCTAAACTCTTGAAGCTTGATGACGACATTAGTAACAATGTAATGGTTTATGCTTATTGCTATGGTGCTAACACTTTTGACGAGTTATAAAATATAACAAGCTAACACAAGTTATAAAATTTATTGTCTCAACCAGGATTATAAATAAAAGTGCAAGTTAAGGTGTCATGCCTCATTGACGCTATATTTAAAATCTTATAATTCTTCTCTTCTTTCTCCTCCTCTCCATCTATATGTCTCTGATGAAATATTACAATACATCAGCTTTTATTTTGTTCGAAGATTATATCTGAGTAGTTAGCATAGTATTTATGTCTGGTTTTCATACTACCAAAATGAAAGTTTGGGAACAGCTTAATTGTATCACTTCTAGGCTCTGCCACAGGTTAAATATACTAACTTATGATTTGAATTTCATTTTTCCGCCAAAATGTGGACTGTAATGTTTAGGCATAAAGTTGTGATAAGGATCAAATAAGGCAACCCATGTAAAGCAGCCCTGTACTTTGCATGCTGAAGACGGTCAACAGACGCTGTGGTTATTAATTGTTCTATTGTGCTACTTTTGTAAATTCATGTGGGTTTTATATTATAAGTGAAATTAACAACTGCCAACTTCAGTACATGGAAAATATATTCATCTACAAAGTATTCGTGTATAATCCTCACCCTGGTTGTTCCTATCTTCCTTCTTTTCCCTTTCTGCTTTCATATAAAATGTATTCAATCTCACCATCTTTTATAAGTCTCCCTGATTCCCGTTCCCACATGTATAAAAGTGTGTTTGAATATGCAAGTCAACAGAGAAAGCTAAGAAGGAGCATAAGGGTGAGAGAAAATGAGTGTGTGCATGACTTTATTTTTTAAAACTCAATTCAAATTTTAATAGATATATACACTGTATCTTAATCATATCTCCACTCCCTTCCTCCCCTTCCCTGGCCCTCCTCCCAGTATATCTCCCTTCCCAATTTTAGTTTCCTCACAGACTGGGTAGATTCTTAGAAAGAATATTTTTTAGTCATAATGCAAAAATCTCATGATCTCAGTATCAAAAACCCTGAAAATCATAACCAGAAAAAATTACCATAATAGATGACTCTGTCATCATAGACAAGATGTTGGTACAAGACCCAGTTTTCTCAGTCCTGATCTTTTCATTGACTTCAATGGAATATTAAACTCTAGTCCATTCTTCCCCAACCTTGCCTGCCTAGCTCACACTCCTTCTTCCCCCCAGTTGCCAGTAGCTTGCTCCTCCCTATCCCTCCAGGTAAATCTTTTGAAGAGTCTCTGGTCTTCTGCTCCTTGCCATAGCAAAACCACTGAGAGGAAGGGGCCAGTGGTTCTGCTTCCGATGTCAGCAGCATGGCTGCTCCCCAAAGCAGGAAGTAGAGAAGGAGCCAGGGTAAGTCTAAACTGACAGTCACACTTTGCACTTCTAGTAGTGTTAAGTTCGAACTAATGTAAGGAATAACTGAAGGAAAAAACAAATTGGACTTGTCCATGAACTGACATCCAGAGCTCAGAATGAACACACACACACACAAACACACACACACACACACACACACACACACACACACACACACACACACACACACACGCACGCACACACACACATCTTTCTCCATGGAAACATGTCTCCTGGAGTTGGTCAGCGTGAAAGGGCTGTTCTAAAAGTTAGAAGAACTTAGGAAGCCACAGACTACAATATTTTGTTTTTAATATCCTCAGAGCTTTTATGTGAATGAAGTTCATTTTAATGACATAGTTGGTTAAACTTCATTCTTTTTTTTCCCATTTGTGATATAAAATGAAAGCCTGATATTTCTTTATTCAGTTACATCTGAACAGTTTGAGCATGACACTGTGGGCAGCAGTCTTCTGCACATAGCATGAANAGTAAAGTTTACTTCGATACTGTCCTACTCTNTTCTCATTAATAATGGGGCAGTTTCTTAGCTGTTATTATCTGTTTATTTATATGTGGTTTCTTCTAAAATTTGGTTCATCTTCCCTTTCACAAACCAGGCTTGTTAATGCGGCTGGCAACTTCTGCTTCCCTTCATTTCAACTACAGCCAACTCTCCATTATCCAGAGTAACGAATATTTGCGCTTAAAGATGAGCAAAAATTATTTTAAAATGCAAAATTGCATAGAAATTTTTCATGGACACATTTTGGATGATGTGTATGTTGGGGGGTAAGTTAAAAGTACTGAACAAATTAAGATGGATCAACAGAAGATAAGAACTTAGCTGCCGCTGCCTCTAAGGTGGGAAACCCCCACAGGAATAATGGAGAAGTGGTTGTAGTCTTCTCCTGGGTGCTTTGCTTGTTTCAAAGTGGNAGATAGTCTTATGGGGAATTAATAATTGAATGATTTTATTTTAGACTTAAGGCAACTTTGCTCCGGCTTTTCCTAGAATCAAGACCATCAGCACCTGCTGAATTTTCCCTTTGAATGTTTCTCTAATTCCTTTTTTTCCCTGTGCTATGCTATTTGCTTTTCTTTTTCTACTAAATCATAGCTTGTATAAATTAAAATGGAACTTAGTCTGATAGCACATAGACAGAAATTTTGCAGCTTCTCTTCTATTATTTGTTGCAAATTATATGAT
>LZPO01066830.1:0-12366 GCA_001675575.1 Neotoma lepida
CTTCGCTCCTGGGAAGTAGAGGCAGCATTGGTGAGTGGTGGCTTGCTCCTAATTCCTCTGATCTCTGTCAGATTTTCACCCTTATTTCTTGTTCCGCGTGTTTATTAATAAGACTGGTTAGAAGTTCTTCTTACACCTTATGGTATGGGAATGTCCTTTGAGTATATGCCTAGGAGTGGTATAGCTGGGTCTTGAGGTAGGTCAATTCACAATTTTCTAAGAAACTGCTATATTGATTTCCAAAGTGGCTGTACAAGTTTTCACTCCCATCAGCAATAGAGGAGTGTTCTCTTTGTTCCACATCCTCCCCAGCATGAGATGTTACTTGTGTTTTTGATCTTTGCCATTCTAACAGGTGTAAGATGGAATCTCAGTATAATCTTGATTTGTATTTCAGTGATGGCTAAGGATGGTGAATATTTCTTTAAATGTTTCTCAGCCATTTGAGATTCTTGTGCTGAGAATTCTGTTTAGATCTGTACCCAATTTTTTTAATTGGATGATTTAGTTTATAGATATCTAGTTTCTTGATTTCTTATGTATTTTGGATATTAGACCTCTGTCAGATGTGGACTTGGTGAAGCTCTTTTCCCATTCTGTAGGCTGCCATTTTGTCCTTTTGGCACAGCTCTTAATGAACCTGGAGCTTCAACTGCAGGGATCCTCCTGTCTCTGCCTTTCCAGAACTGGGATTATGGGTGAGGTCCTGGTTTTTATGTGCATTCTGTGGATCACACTCAGGTATTCATACTTGTATGAGGAGCATTTTGCAGACTGGTCCATTTCCCCAGCCCTAAGGGGTTAGGGTATTTAGAGTAATTTGCAAGGAGCAAATATTGGGTACATCTTATCAGTGACACTTAAAATGGCCGGTAGCATAGCTTCTCCTTTCANGCACTGAGGAAACTTGACTATGTGAACTGCAGAGTCAGGAGTTCTTTGCAGAAGACTGTCATAGGCTCTGTGACCTGCTGTAAGGCAAACTTTCTGTTATGCTCATTTCTCCTTTAATTCTGATAAATGTTGTTTCCATGCACTCCTGCCTGCTGAGCTGCCCTGTAGTTTTAAAGGGCTTTAACAGATACAATATTTGTAAGATCTTGTGAGTTGAGACTAATTTCTTTCTAAAGGTTAAATAAAANTGTTCACTGTTAAGAACATGCAAGCCCTTCGGGTAGCCAGACCCTGAATAGAAAGAACTGGAAGAAAGGCAAGAACACCCTCATCTCTCGGGAGTCTGAGTAAGCCTTACTACTGTCACACTGNATATGTCACACATTAACCAAGCTTCCCTTTCCTACCCAGACCTTGTCATGTCACCTAAGTCACATATGCCTTTCTCCCCAAACTCGGTCACTTAGCTTAGATTACCTATCAACTAGACACCCCCTTCCCCAAAATCTTTTAAAGTTCCTGGAGTAACACAAAGTTCCACTCCTCTGAAGGTGACAGCTCACAACAGATGGGTGTCCTTGAGCCATTCTATGACTTGTGCTTCCTTACTGTGCAAGTATGTATCTTAACTTACTGTGTCCCACTGTGCTGACACTCTCCTTCAGGTTCCCTACTACAATTCTTGTACTGCACATTAATAAATCTCTTGTATACAGGACAATGAGTTGAGTCTTTTCCCCTCTGTCCTTTTCTTCTCCTCTCCTCTCTTCTTTACTTTCCTAAAACCTAAAATCCAGATTTCTTCTTCTCCCTATTCTCTCTCCACTCTGCTGGGTGTTTCCATTAACTTTGACTTATAAGATATCAATGACTGCTCCTGACTTAAATTTCNCTCCAACATAGTGATGGCTGGGCATTAGCCGTATTCTGGAAACCTAGTTGTTACACNAATTGCAATCAAAGTTCTACCTGGCAAAGCTGCTAAAAGTCATACAGTGGCTCAAGGACACAGATTTTCTGAGGTGCAACTGTGATGGGGTAGAACTCTGTGTTGCTCTAGTGCATCTTGAGTTGTTTGTGCTCCTGTGAGAAATCTTTTATCCATGCTCTATAAGTAACCCAAGTAATTTTGGAAGACATAAGCATGTCTGAGTGGGAAAGAGTAGGCATGCATGTCAGAAGCTTGACACAATGGATGCCTCTACCATTTCCAGGAGAACTCCTGGGCCTGCAAGGCTCCCACTAAAGTTGAGAACATGATCTGAAGCAGTATCAAGTGCTTCATGAACATGGGGCAATTTACATGGACCAAGTAAACTAATGTTCTCAGGATATTTGGTTTCCACTCGATGTCTACACCCTACACCAGTAACTGCCAGTGACTGTGGGGCCCTGTGATATGATTGTGAAATGATTCCTAGGCTGGCTTAATTTCTGAGCTCATTCAGATAACCTCACCTGAAACTGCAGGGATCCACAAGTGAAGCTTTTTATTCTGTTATGACTAAACATTGATTTCTTCTCACATTGTAGAGTATAGAATTGCATAGCTATGGGCATCCTAAAAGTCAATCCATCAATGAATAAAAATGCTGACACTTTTTTACCAAAATTGCTTTTATAATTAAAGGACGTGTGGTCTACTCAAATGTTTAGAAACTAAAGAATTAGCCTAAGGGAATAAACTACTACAGGAGGTTATTTTTATTCTGTCAAATAAATTGCTATAAATGAGAAACAGATGAAGTCATTCATTAAGAGACAACTCAAAAACTCTACATTTTCCCTGCAACTATGAATACAAACATGTACAGTCCAGTCCATTTCCTCAGCTCTGGTATAGAAAGGACAATTGAAACCATATCATTTCAGTTCTGGACTTCTAAATGTCTAAAACTCTGGGGCTTGAAAGAAGGCAGTCTGCAGTGGGAAAGGACACCTGTGTTAGAGCAAGCAACTTCCAAATGAAAATTTTAGAAGCTTCCTGTGGTATGCAATGCAACTATTTCCTCTGAAATGAAGCATTCCCATTGTCATAGTCAGTGTTTGATTGCTGTGAAGAGAAACCATGACTGTGGTAACTCTTATAAAGGAAAACATATAATCAGGGCTTGCTTAGTTTCAGATGCTTTGTCTATTGTCAGCGTTGCAAGGACAATGGTGGCACAGAGGAAGTCTCATATTTCTAGAAAAGTAGTTGAGAATTTCTGGCCTGGGATTTTGAAACCTCAAAGTCCACCCAAGTGACACACTTCTTCCAACAAAGTCACACCTCCTAACCCTTCTCAAGTATTGCCACTCCCTGATGACTAAGCATTCAAATATATGAGCCTATGGTGGCCATTCTTATGCAAACCACCACCTCTTAGGAAAGAGAGGAGGGAGGTTCCTAAGACACAGGAAGGGAGCAAAGCTTACTAGCCGCAGAAAGCCTCTGAAATTTAGGAGGTTTACTCCACCACCCTAAGCTATATAAACAAGACATTTGCTGCAGAGAGAAGGCTGACTGTAGAGCTGCCTTCTGCTCACACAGGGCACTCTGGGAATGTAGTTTCATGAGTTGTCAGCCATGATGGGACTTTGTGGTGATGCAACTGCCTTTGAGTGGTCCACGGTCCACTCAAACTGCCCCTATTCATGCTTATTCTCCTCCCTCCCTCACTCTTTCTTTCTTGGATTTGTCTTTATAGAATACCTGTTTCTTAAAAATAAATTTTAACACAACCAGAACAAATCACTATCATATCAAGTAAAATAGTAACATGGAACCCTGATATTCAAGTCAGACTCCAGCCTGTCAGCTACAATCTGCTAAGTAACATTGTGAATGCCTTTGTCCAGGTTCTTTATCCACAGGAAAGCATTTGCCTCATTTAAAGAACACCCATATTCACATGTGAGATTCAGTATGTGCTCCTCATGGAAGCCAGGCATTAANTGCCTGAAAGGTCCTAGATTGAAGTCTTTAACATTTTTTGAAGATTGCTTTTCTTTCAACTCTATAAAAAAATCCAGTATATCAACAAATATTTCTAGAGATTGATGGAAATGAGTAAGCATATTTTCCCAGATAATTTCTTATTCCAATCAGGATAGGATATGGTCAGCTTTGATTTCATGTAGTGATCTATAATTAAATGGGAAGACACACATGCAAAANCCCGATATGCAAACACACACAACACACACACAGACAATCAAACCCAGATACACACACATCACACACAAGCACAGAAAAACACATACATATACAAACAGAGAGAGAGAGAGACAGATACATACATACATACACACACAAAAAAAATAAACACACACACACAAACACACAGAGGCATGCACACAAAAATATACACACAGGTGCACACAAACACACACACACATATAATACACACATAAAAAACACACGTAAACATGCACACACATACACATAAACACACACACATAAACACACACACAACATCACATACATACAGATAGACAAATGCACACATGAACATACAAACAGACACAAACACACACAGAGACACACACACATACAAAAACACACAGAGAGAAGGAGAGTGAGATCAATTATGAACTAAAGGATAATTCACACATAAAACAGATGTGGTAACCAGTCCCTCTCCCCAATTTTCTCCAAATATCATGATTTTAAAAAATCAAAAATACAAAATACTATTTTTTAACCTGAAAAATATGTTAAAATTAAGGATCCAGTAAAATAGAGTACATCAGAAGGATCTAGCTTTATTTTCAATGTTTTTGTTGTTTTGTTTCTGGTTCTGGAGAACAAATCATGATCAGAAAGCACAGAACACACGACTAAAGCTTATACACCAGTATTGCTAAAACCCTTTGGCCATTCCTTTGTAAATAAAGCCTTGAGTCTACTATAGGATAGGAACACTCTACACTCTTCTCCCTGTTTAACTAGCTAAGATTTTACTTGTTTTATAATGTGTGTGTATGTGTGTGTGTGTGTGTGTGTGTGTGTAGACTAGAGGACAACTTCAACAATCTTTTCCCTAGTATCATTATCCACCTTCTTTCCCTTCCCTTGCCTTCCTTCCTGTCCCTTCCTCTCCTCTCGCTTCCTTGCTTTTTCCTTCCTTCTTTCTTGCCATCTTTCTTTCCTTCCTTCTTTCCTTCCTTCCTTCTTTATTTTCTTTCTTTTGAGGCAGACAGACTCAAATACTCAAATTTCTTTGCAACACCAGTTCAGCTAGGCTAGCTGGTCAAAGAAACCCAGGAGCCTGCCTGTCTCCAACTCTCTGCATCACCTGGGGTACAAGCACTGGTCACCACTCTTTGCAATTATTATTATTGTTTTTTAATGTTGTTCATGAGGATCAAGCTCAAGTCCTCATTTTCACAAAGCAGTTATCTCTCAGCCTTAGCTGGATTAAATTGCTTCTCATGTGAAGAAATTGATCTTAATTTTGCATTTAGCATCTGTACCAAGACCATATACAAAAGAGTCCCCATCTTGTATCCATGACATACCTGAGTGTTTTCCTAAATATACAGCCAAATTCTTGAGGAGGTTTTAGCTCCTGGAAGTAAAGACAGTAGACACATAACTTTGATTTCAAACAGATTTTACCTCTTAAATGGCATATTATCTTCACAGTTAGTATTTCAATGGTGGTGAAGTAGTTGTGTGTGTTCTTGTATGTATGTATACTTAATCCAAGATTGGCACAGCAATAGAGTGTAATGGGACCAAGAATTAGTGCAACTGTTTCAATGTTTTTTTGAGAAACTAAGAAACATAAAATAATAAACTATATTATGCATGGAATTTAATTCTTACCACTTGTTTAATAAAATTCAATTCTACTACTTGACATCTATCCATTTCATTTTTCATAGATTGCTATAAAAATCAAATTACCATACAATTGGAAAACACTTGCTTAAGGAGGTTAAGTAAATTTGCTAAAATCTAAGAGCTACTAAGTGTGTTGGAGATTGAATGCCAAATTGAGTCAGCCTAGATCTGAGGTCTATACAAGCACTCCTGTAACAACAAAACAAACAAACAAACAAAAACCCTCTTCTCTGGGGAATGAACACTGTGTTCATGACTCTGCCCAAAATCTGTGTTTGTTAAACACAGCAGATCACACCTGCCTTTAAGGGGGCAGTATTCTCACCAAAACAAGGATGCAGAGACAGAATGAGAGGTAGCATAAAAGATGTTGTCACAACTGCCNTTTTAAAATATTTGCACTTAAGTCCACAGTGTTAGTAGAATTGTGATATTTGCTTATGAAGGGTATCACAGCAAATTCATTCAAATATTCTCTCTCTGTAAAGACTATCATCCGAGAACTGGGGAAGGACTTCAGCACCTTCCATCAAGAGCCTTCTGATCTGATCCTTCAACTTCTTCAAGCTNCTTAGAACCTGTAGACCTTGGGCTGGGCGTTGGGTTCAATGAACAAAATGCTTGCCATGCAAGCATGGAAATTGGATTTGAATATCTAGTATCCCATAAAGGCTGGGTGTGCTAAGTAGTGTCTGTAAACTTCATTGTTGCTATAGTGCAAAGGGAAGCACAGTCCAGTGAATTCCTTGAAAACCCATGCCCCCCTAACCTGACATACACAACCATGAACAGCACCTCAGATTGTCCATTACTCCCACTCATGACATAAGTGTGCATTCCAACATACAAACATGCACATATGCATACCTCACAGTCACACATGACAAAATGATAATAATAATAATAATAATAATAATAATACCTACATTCCTGTGGAAACTATGCTACCAGTAGTTGCAATATCATATTTCCATTGAAGGAATATTATTTCTTACTGGACTGTGTTTTAAAGATGAAGNAATTGTCATTAAATAATTATTCAGTTCAATTTGGNCATCATTGAACCCATAGAAGGCAAAAGGGTCATATGATACTCATCTTTTCAGACAGAATTTGGTTCTGTAGCCAAACATTTTTTTGGTGTGCCAATCTCAGAGTTGGCTAAGAATGGAAGCTCAAACTCTCTAATATAGTATGAATTAACATTTATGAACAGAAGACTTAAACAACTTACGTGAAATCTGTGAAATATGCCCAATGTTACAAATAAATTAGAAAATCTAAAAGAATTGTATGGACATGGTTGTATACTCAGAGTCCAGTCACTAATGAGAAAAAGCAGAAAGATAAAGTTTTTGAGACTAAACATAGCTACAGAGAGAAAGCCTGTCATAGAAAGTAATGAAAAAAACTGCCTAGTTTCAAGCCTATATAAAATATTTTTACCAGTGTCTGTCATTTGAGGCTCTGAAAGCTCTTGTGTCCTTCCCATGTCTGACATAAAGAAATTCCCATTAGAAGAGAACGGGAAGCAATGCAGACATAGGAACCAAGGCAGAAGAACCACACTGAAGAGAGTCGGGTGGGACTTTCCATACTTTCCTCCCCACACTAAAGGTTCTCATTCTTAGAACATGAGTATGTGCCTCCTGGCACCAAGAGAAAGTCTCTTCTCCCCAGTATAGGGATACCTACATTGACATCAGGTGACAGTATTTGAAATAAACAGTGAATCCATTTCACAATGACAAGCTGCATCTTTCTTTCATACAATGTATTCCTCCACCATTAGCTGGACAATCAATGAGACATTTCTTCTCTGGAAATATTCCATGAGGGCCAAGAAGCTTCTTATCTGTATGAAGTAATGATTTGGTGACAGTATAGGCAGACACTACAAGATTGGATCCTTAACCAAAAACAAAAAACAACTAAAAACTGTGCTGGGCATCAAAAGAGCAGGCTGCAAGGCTGGCTTCCAGGAGAGATGGGAAAGAGGCTCTGCTCATGACCTAGATTCTAGGATTTCCCAGGAGATTCCAGTCTTCACCCCGGGCACCTGAGGTGTGAGTTCTCCTGCTCCCCAGTGCACTTGTTCATTCTAGAGAACAGGGATTCAGGAACAAAGGCACAGAGAAAGGAAGACGGTCACATGTAATACAATTATGACAAGGGAGTCAGGGGTAGTCATGATTCTGTGGTCCCATTGGGTTCTAAACTGGTTGATTTTGAATACCCCTGCATCCAGTGATGAACTACAGTTTCTGGTACCCCTTCCTCCACTTCCCTAGTGATACCAATATAAACTTCTACCACATCCCATTTATGTGATGCTGAGGATACAACCCAGTGCTTCATGGACACCAGGTAAGTACTCTACCAACTGAGCTACAATACCAACACTTCAGTATTGTTTTATGAAATGAGTAAAAGTAGTTGACTAGATCCTACCTGACTGGCAAAGATAACTGATTGCAGCATCCAGTTAGCTCAGTACCTCATGTCATTTTTTGGACTCCTGAAAATGGAGGGGATCAGAGCCACCAGGGGTAGACATTCAGGAGCTTGCCCCAAGTCAAAGAAACATTAAGACACTGGAGAGACCCTTAGGGTTCTTGATTTTCTTGCACACTAGGCTCTGAGCATGCTCATTACAAGTCCAGATTCAGAGATCCTTCTGTGCTAGCTGATGGTCCCCTCAGACACTGAAGAGTGGTCCATCTCATGACAGAGCCTGAAGAAACAGCAATAAGTTTGACCAGCTTCATCTTTTGTATCATGATACCTGTTGTTGATACCTCTTGGTTCCTGTACTTCCCCTCCCTCAACAAACCCAAGCCCAGTATATCTTACACAGGGTCCCTGTGGATATCAAAAGGACCAATCTTTTGACTAGCTCCAGGGCTTGAAATCAGAGATCAATCTCTGTTGCCCTTCTGCTATTATCCTGAGAGTACCAGGAATGACTGGTTTTCCTAGGGCATGTGAGCTACATTTCCTGGCTGCCACAATCTGGTCCACCCTGCTGCTCCTGCCAGCACCATGAAGCCCCTTATCTAGGCAGAACCCTGGCTGGTCTGTCTCTATAGTGTCCTCAGGAGGCAGAGCCTGGTCCCATCAGCTGGAGACTCTTCCACTCCCAAGAATCACAATCTAGCTTCCTCTANAAGTGCCTAGGCCTAAAATATCCTTTGATGAACACTTACAGTTCTTCCTGCTCTATCCTCAAACTCAAAGGATCCCCTTATCCTGGGAAAAAAGTCTACTGTAGTACCTGCCTGACCACCACAGATGGACCTGGCTGTGGAGTTCAGGACATAAGCTCACTTCTACTTTCCTAGCCTAAGAAAAACTGTGCTGGGCATCAAAAGAGCTCAAAACAGGGAAGGAAAATAGAAGAGGGGTGGNGTAGGGGGAGAAGAAGGTGGCATGAAACGAGGAGACAAGGAAGGAGAGAGAAGAAAGAGGTAAGGAAAGAAGAGGAAGAGGTGGAGTGGGGGAGGAGGAGGGCAAGAGCAGCAGGAGACAACAAAAGGCCAATAAGAAATGGTATAAAGAACTAGTGACATAAATTAAGACCTTGGCTGCAAAGGAGGATGTCCTCCTGAGGCACCTTGCTGGGCACAGTCTTCCCCTGAGGCTTCCCAAGTACTGGGCAGCCAGCTGGGCATGCACTGGTTAACTTGTCCCAGCCCACAAAGCTCCACATCCAGTAAGTCATTGCACAGCTCAGAGCTGACACAAATCCAACTTCCCAGGGACCAGGGAAACAATCATAGGAAGAAAAGCCCTGTGTTAGTGCACAGGGAGCTGTGTTCACCTCTAGCTCACAGGGCAGGTAAGAGACAATCACCTATCTCTACTACCTTTGCCACCACACTGCAGGATGGGGTGACCTGCTCTCACTTGCCAAGCATCCCCATCTGCCGAGCATCTTCACAGTGACATGGAAACACCTGAGCATTTTCTCAAATATGCAACAAGGCAGCCAGGCCTCGGATCATAAGAGGCAGGACTATCAGCCTGCACTGCCCTTCAGTCTTCCCCACTTCTCCCACTGGAAAACTGCTTCAGGGACTGAACACACTCTGTCCCTGCTCCTTTGTACTTTAACTTCTCAGATCCTCCTCCTTCCCTTGCCTTGGCCTAGGAGCCAGCTGAGCCATCTACTATGTCTGTTTCTTTGCCTTCTCTAACAAATCCACCCACAGACACTATTTCAAATCTGTTGGCACTCATTTCTGAGCCTTCGCCTTTAAGTCCCCCCACCCCATTCCAATGTGTACAGATGCTGAGGTGAGACCTGACACAAAGACCACTTCCATTTGGCCACTGCTGCAGCTCCTCCTTGAACCTCCATTCCTCACCTTGTGCCCTTCCAGCCTCCTTCCTGCAGGAGGGATTCCCATTCACCAATATGTGTAATCCCCGTCCTCCTTTCTTCCCCATTAGAGAGAGAGGGAGAGAGAGAGATAAATAGATAAAAAGATAGATAGATAGATGATAGATAGATAGATAGATAGATAGATAGATAGATAGATAGATAGATAGAATGTTGAAAAATAAATCCAGGCATGACAGTATATATCTGTTATTCCATGTTATTCAAGGCTAGGGCTTGGGGAGACAGGTGGATTCTTGGAACTCACTGTCTAGCTGATCTACACAAAGCAGCAAGTTTGGGCTTCACTGAGTGACCCTGTATAAAAGATAAGGCATAGAGCAAGAGAGGAAGACATCTCAGTATTAGTCTCTGGCCTCCACAAGCACCTGCACATATAAGTACACCTGAACATATATGTGCGCATACACTTACATTACACACATACATTCAAAATATTATCTTGTTCACTCTTGACAGAAATGTAAGATTTCTTTTTCTCTGATGATTGTGATTAGTGATGCTATAAATATTTTTATACATATTTAGTAAACACTGTATTCCTCAAACAAGCCTAAGATATCACAATCATTGTTTGTTTCTTTTGGTAGCATGCTCCACAGTGGTGTTTGATTAGCTGGTTTTAGTGTATAATTCTCAAGAAATTCATCAGCCACATTTATGAACAAACAAAAAACAAAACCAAAAAACTACAGTATATTCCTCTCCAACATGTGGCTTCTGCCAACTGTCTTGTCCATATTTAGCCCCCAAAGGTAACACAAGCAGTTCTTATACATGCACAACTGATTGCTGAGAGCATTAACAGACACGTGAACCCCATGGGGGTGCTGTTCTACTGTTCACTCTCAGGTGTAAGCTAAAGAACATAGAACAACAAATACTGTCAATTCAAAGGGCAATGCTGGAAAATATGAGAGTAACACTATCATAAAAACCACACATAACAACAACATCATGCTCTAGTTCGAATGAAAATTGTTCCCCTAGGCTTCTATGTTTGAGCACTTGGAACCTAGTTGTCAGTAGTGTTTGGGAAAGTTATGGGAACTATAGAAGGTAGAGTCTTGCTGAAAGAAGTCAGTCACTGGGGATGAGTTTTGAGGGTTTCTAGCCTGGCTCCACTTCCGGTTTTCCCTCTATTTAAATGATTTTGTCAGCAATGTTACCAGTCCCCTCCTGCTCCTGCCACCATGCCTTCTCCGTTTTGATGGACTATGTGCTCAAACTGTGAGCCAAACAAACTCATCATTCCATAAGTTACTTCTCAGGTGTTTGGTCACAACACAAAGAAAGTAACTAAGATACANCATAAAATATAATACACAATGTAATTATATGACCAAGGTAGGCAGCACAGAACAGTAGATAAAGATGGGATCTAGAATTAAAACTCTGCAGTTAGAATTATCACTCTGACATTTCTATCTATATTACCTTGTACGGTATCAGTTTTCTTGGTCTGTCAAATGAGAGGAATAATGTTCCAATTCAGAGATTGAAACTTGAGTTGGGTAATATGTGAAAGAATAATAATTATACTTGGAACATAATAAGGACATTCATGCCTTCAGAGTTATCATTTTGTGTGTGTGTGTGTGTGTGTGTGTGTGTGTGTGTGTGTGTGTACTTCTAACTCTTTGTCACTCATGAAAATTAGAATTATCCCTAAACTTATGTGAACTATTTCTGAGTTTGTATTTAGGGACTAGAAAGATAAATCAGCAGTTAAGAGTACACATTGTTCTTGAAGAGGAATGGGGTTCATTTCCCAGCACCTACATAATGCAGCTCATAACTGCCTGTAACTTCAGTTTCAGGGAGACACAGCACCATCTTCTGGCCTCTGAATGTTTCTGCATGCACAAGCTGACCATAAAGTCACACAACCACACACATATAAATAAATAAAATAAAATAAAAATTTAAGCTTATATTCAATTTTGTATAATTCTGGTTTTTTTGTTTCAAAAACATATAATTCTGTATCATATATCTTTAAGTTGCCCATTTGAATTCCTCTTTATATAAGATATTTCCTTTATCTTGTTTTAGTGCATTCATGGGATGTCTAAGTGGAATTTTTTATAGTGTATTCTAGAGATATAGTAACTGAGACANACATAAGTGTGATAACTCACACAGGACTTTGCAGTATCTTAAATAGCTACAGCTGTGTGTTCTTTTCCTGTGGTCCCTGTGGTCTTTAGCTATTTCTTGCTGCCTCCTGTGGCTTAAT
>LZPO01066830.1:14636-32030 GCA_001675575.1 Neotoma lepida
TTCTTCTTACAATGCATAAAACTCAATTCCAATGGAACAAAGGTCCAATACCCTAATCTGATGGAGTAGAAAGTAGGAAATATGTTTGCAATCATCAGCACATGAAAGGACTTTCTGAATAGTATCCCAAAAGCACAGGTATTAACACCAATAATTAATAAATGGTACCTCATGAGACTGAAAATCTATACAACAAAGGACACCATCAGTCAAGTGAAAGGGCAGCCTCCAAAATGGGAAAAAGTATTTACCAGCTATACATTGGTCAGAGGTTTACCATATAGAATAAATAAAGAACTCAAAAAACTGAACTTATAAAAAAATAAACAATCTATTTTTNAAAATGGCACATGGAACTAAACATAGAATTCTCAAAAGATGCAACACTGAGAAATATTCTTACATGCTTTTATGCTTGGCTATCAGGTAAATGCAAATTCAAATCACTTTGAGATTTCATTTTATTCCAGTCAATGGCTAAGATGAAAAGTTAAAGAACAAAAAACACATGATGACAGACACCAAATGTTGGCATGAGTATGGGGAAAGAGGAGCATTTATTGCTGGTAAGTGAGTAAACTGGTGAAGCAAGTATTGAAATCTGTGTGGAGGTTCCTCAATGAGCTAGAAATACATCTACCACATGATCTGGCTAGATTACTCTTGGGCGTATACCCAAAGGACTCTGTGTCTACTATGGAGATATCTGCTCACCCATGTTCATTACTGCTTTATTCACAATAGTCAAGAAATGGAAATGACCTTTATATCTACTAACTGATGAATGGATAAGAAAAATGTGGTATATTTACACAATTGTATATTATTCAGCCATTAAGATAAACAAAACAATGAAATTTTCAGGTAAAAGGATAGACTTAGAAACTATAATTTTGATTGAAATAACTAAGATCCAGAATTGGCCTGACAAGACATGCCCACTGGTGTGATAGTGACACAAACATTAATGCAGTAAGCAACCAGTTCTGACTAGTATTAAGGACCCCTCCACAGGATGAAAGTCATACCTGAAATCATTGTTGGACTAAGAACCCACAGCCACACTGAAGCATAGCTTGGCAGGTCTTTATTTTGAAATGAACCATTATCATATAACAATATCCAACTCTTAATTATTTTCTCATTAAAATGAAATCTGGACATAAAAAAATGCACAATTGTGGCAGATTCGGGCATCATTTCTAAAAGGTGAAAACATCCAAGTGCATACTCACACTATGCTGGAAGAATACAGTGAACAAGTGGGGAGACTGCTAAAGGAGTAAAAAGTCTGTTGCATGAGCAGGAGAACCTGAGGTCACATTCCCTGTGGCCATGTAAAAGTTTGGAGTAAGGCCAGTGACTGTAGCAGTGTTGGGGGAACAGAGATAGGTAGAATCCTGGGAATTGACAACCACCCAGGCTGTCTAAAACAGTGATCCCTAGGTTCAATGACAAGTGCTGTCGTTAAAATAAGGTGGAGATCAGTAGAGGAACGTAACTTAAGTCAACCTCCAGCCTCCACATATAGAACCTCAGAGGAGGAGCACACTTGCATTAACATGTATACACTCACATATTTCACGCACACATACACAGCTAAAAACAAGTTGTGATGATTTGTTACTTCCTCACTCATGAATGAATACAATTCTTTAAACAGAGACATTCTTTTTGGTTGCATTACAGTCTATGATATTGTCTATCCTAATGCTTTCCAAGTACTATTTAAACATGGACACACACACATACATCCTCACTTCCCCAGAGGAAACAAAAAAGTTCTTTCCTCCTGTCTTCTTCAAAACTAGAATAGAGAAACTCCATAATCCCCAAGTATCAGATGGTGTTTCTGCAGTTGTTAGTTTTGAAAACCCTTGGAATGAACAGAGAGTTGGGTCATTGGACCAGATTCATTGCTGTTTGCCACCTGGTGGACAGGGTCTCTAACTGCAAACCATCTCAGACTCTCGGGTCAACAACTCTAACTCCCTGATGGTGTTTTCTGCCAATGCATCAAGACCTAAGCCCAGGGTGAGAGACTGAAATGTATAAATATTGCAAGTTATCCCTACTTTGAAAAAATATGTATTCAGTTAGCTATCTAGCTGTTATGATATGTGAAGTGTTCGCAGAAACATGACATCACCACCCAATGGATCACAGCTACATAAACCTGTTTCTCTTATTAATTTAAAAATGATTATTTAGTCTTTGAAAATCTCAGACATACATGTAATACATCTTGACCACACCCACCTCTCCCTGCTTCTCTCTATCGTCCTCCTTCACAACTCCCTTCCAACTTCATACCCTCCTTCTATATTAATTTCTTTTACTCCCTGATTCCAATTAGTGCCAAGTCCAATATGGAGATGAGGTCAGCCACTGGGTCATTGGGAACCTACATGTAGCCATNCTCCTAAAGAAAAATGACTCTCAGTCCTTCAGCAATCATCTACAGCCAAAAGCTCCTCAGCAGGGGTGGAGATTTGCAAACCCCTTCCTACTTCCTTCTGTAGTTATTCACTGATTTGATCTTGTGAAGGTCTCATGTAGGTAACCCAAGCTGTTGTGAGTTCAAATGTACAACAGTCATATCATGGCCAGAGGAAAGTATTTCATAGGATTCCTCCCCATCCTCTGCTCTTACATTCTTTCAGCCCTTTTGGTGATGTTCCCTGAGCCTTAGGTGGGGAGCAGAGACTTAAATAGAAATATTATCTGTGGAATCCTTTTAAAATGGTTTTGGTGTCTATCAGTAGTGTTACAGCCTTCATGATCGACATATATCTGTCTCCTTAAACTCCAGGTCTCTCTTGACCCCACTCCCCTTTCTGTCATTGCGTCCTTTTTTGATCATTTTCTCATGNTATTTTACATGTACACCCACTCTAGTTGTACAGTACAAGTTGAAATCACTTGCAATGTCAAGCATATTTTGTTCTCCCCAAGTTTTATGTTGAAATGCCAATCTTTACTGTGATGGCATTCACAGATGGTCCTATGCAGAAGAGGGGATTAAGCACTCCTGAGGAGTAAGCTACCTTAGAAAGAACATACAAATGAATGCTGCTAATTTCTCTTCTCTCACTTGTCAACATGTGCATGGTCTATCATCTGGATCAAAATCAGCCAGTAACTTGATTTTGTCCTTTCCAGACTCCACAACAAGGAGATATAAATGTCTGTTTGGTAAAACTCCCAGCCTCAGATATCTTGTTGCAGCAACATGATTTACTTGGCTCCTATTCATGGGAGCCATAGTCTCTTATGATTCCTAGTGCAGGTCTTAGGCTTTCTTCCTGGGGTGCCCTTTCCCTCACACACAAATGCTAGTTTATTTAACTCAATGTCTTTCCACATGTAATTCACAGGCAAAAAGGAAGTTTTATTTATCATTTGCTTTTAGATACTAAGCTTTCAAATTTTTAAAATGTATTTTACTTACAGCACAAACAATTAACTTAATGTTTTAATTTTCAGTCTCATTCTTCAAACATGAGTGCTCATGAGCCACAGTGTCTGGAGGCTTCCATATTGAATAGCACAACATTATAGTTGTAACATCCTGAGCAGATTAATCTGGTATAACACATAGAGCTCTCTAGAGGAATGGAATTGATATAAGGAACATATATTATAAAAAAGGATTTATTAAATTGGCTGAGACAGTTTGGGCTAAATAATCCACCAATTGCTGGATAAATAGAGAACCTAGTATCTACTCAGTACATGAAACTGGATGCCTTGGCAGTTCTAGTGTGTCTCAAGAGGCTTGTAAGCTTCCTAGAGAGTTGTTGGTCTTCAGTTCTTCTTGGAAGGCCAGTAAAGCTGGGTCTACATGTTAGCAAAGGATGGCAGCAGTGGCTGCAGCACAGGCAGCAGCAGCAGCAGAGTAAATATACTCAGCAGCAAAGGTACAGGTAAGGGGCTAGAGTACATGAGCAGACAAAGCACAAGGCACAGATCCAGTGATAATGAGTGATAGAATGTGAGCTCAGCAAGGGCCACTTACACACCTGGTGAGGTCAGGGTTTGCTTTCTTTGTCCCACAAAAGAACAGGGGAAACTTTGTGGGAAGTAGCCAAAAATAAAAGGGATTTAAAGCGAACAAATACGTTGTCCTGACTTCAGGGGACCACTCAGTTTAAGAAGATGGTCAATAACCATTTAAATTGAATCAGAAAGTTCCAAGAACATTGGAATCAACATCTCCAACCCCTTTATGATGTCTTTGTGAGTAACACTGCATCAATGTATGATAGTTAATCTTTTAAAATATTTTTTTCTTGTTTTAAAACTTTTTATTGATTCTTTGTGCATTTCAATCAGGCATTCCGATCCCAGATCTCATTAATTTCCCCCTCCCCTCACTTCTGCCCTCTGCCCTTTCAATCTCTCCTCAAAACAAAATTTCAAAGTAAAACCAAAAAGCCAAAAACCAAAANCAAAAACAAAACAATAGAAAAATCTCAGCGTGGAAGTTATAGTATGGCCCAGTGAGCCATACAGTATACTCTTTAATTCATTTCTCTTTACTTGTTCATTAAAGGGAGTCATTAGTCTCGTTCAAGGCCTCTGACTTCTACTGCATCCTCAGTANTGGACCCTCACGGGGATTCCTCTTGAATATCCTATTTTTGCCATGTGTCATGGAGATCCTGTAGCCTTGGATAGGTCCAGCCCCTTCAAATGCTCCAGCAGTTCATAAATGAGATGGGTGTTGGGGTGGGCTACCTTGTAGTACTGGCCTGGGTGGTAGCTGGGTTGGTCAGCCTGCCAGCTTTCTCTCATTGTCACTACTCTGGTGAACTCTATAGCACTTCCTCAGCTAGCTTACCCAACATAGCAGACAACAAGGAGTGGGGCCAGTTCTCCTGCTCTCATGCTTGTATTTGTGTGGAACATGGATGCAAGGTGTAGGTACATGGGCACGGATGTAGGAGAAAAATTTGTGGGAGTCTCTCTCCCACCATGTGGGTCTTGGGGATTTAACTCAGGTCATCAGGTTTGTAAGCAAGTGTCTTTGCCTTGGGCCATCTGCATAGCCTATGATGCTTTACCTTAATTTGACTGGATCTGAAATCAACTAAGAGACAAGTCTCTGGGCAAAAAGATGATCCCTCAAATTGATCAGCATCTTCCTTCAGTGGCTCAGGTATACAGAAATGAATGGGAAAAAAAGCAATGTTGTGGTGGCAAAATGCTGTAAAACCCACTTGGTGTAAAGAGAAGGTTTATTAGGCTTACAGGTTCAGACCATCAATGAAGAAAACCCAGGCAGGAACCTGAAGGCAGGAACTAAAGCAGAGGGTATGGAGGAGTGCTGCTCACTGGCTTGCTCCCAAGCTCACATTCAACAAAATTTCTTTTTGGTACTACCACAATGGACTGGACCTTCCTACATTAATCATTAATCAAGAAAATGCCCTGCAGACATGCCCACAGGTCAGTCTAATTGAGGCGATTTTCAGAATGAGGTTTCCTTTTCACAGGTGACTCGAGTTTGTGTAAAGTTGACAAAAACAACCAGCACACCCCACCTAGAAGCAGAGTTGCCTTTGTTGAAGGCCCTGGAATAGCTGTTTCTTTGAAAATGCACATATCAAATCATTTATATATGAACAGAAATCCAAGTCCCACCATTTATTAACTGAATTATTAAGAAAGTTAGTTATATTTTCTGATCTGAGCTTCATTTTTCCTGGTGGAGAAAAGGAGATACAACACTGAACCTCGTAGGCATATTTATGGATTTGCTGTGCCTACACCATGCTANAGTCACAGTAATAAGATAGCATCAGTCCTTTTCCACCCTGGCTTTATTGCTGTCTATGATCCAACAACAAGTTCTATTTCTAACATTTTGTCTGATTTTGGAAGCAGCAGATGCTAACATCTGCTTCCTGTGTGTGCTTCCTGCATTTGGTCAATGCAACTTTACACATTTGTCAATCAAAATTTCAGAACAATTCACCCCAAGTCTCCCTGGATAATGCAAATTGTAGACAGATTTTAGAAACAGTGGAAGTACTGTGATATTCCTTGCATTTTAAGAGCCAGAAAATATGAAAATGTATATATTATCTGGGCTAGGGAACTACATAGCTTCCCAACTAAAGTTTATGTTTAAAACTGATGCATGTGGGACAGTGAATATGGTTCTATCAGTAAGTGCCTGACACATAAATATACGGATATGAATTTGATCCTCAAGATCATGTAAAATATAGGGCATGTGAAATGCTGGTGCTTGGAGTTAGGGTTGGCACTCATCTGTTACCTTGGTGCTCAGGGTAAGGATTGGCACACACTTGTAAACCAGGTGCTCAGGGTAAGGACTGGCACACACCTGTAAATCTGGTTCTCAGGGTAAGGATTGGCACACTCCTGCAACCTTGGTACTCAGGGTAAAGAGTGGTACACACCTGTGACCCTGGTGCTCAGAGTAAATATTGGCACACATCTGCAACCTTGGCACTCACAGTAAGGATTGGAACACACCTGCAACCTTGGTGCTCAGGGTAAAAATTGGTACACATCTGCGACCCTGGTATTCAGAGTAAGGATTGGCACACACCTGCTACCCTCATGCTAAGAGTGAGGGTTGGTTCACATCTTCAACTCTGGTTTTCAGAATGAGGTTGGCTTTCCCGGAACTCACACTGGAGCTTCAGATGAGGGGTGTCCCACATCTGTAATCTTGATTCTGGAGAAGAGGAGGGTCCCTGGAGCTTCCTGAACAGCTAGTCTTGTCAGTAAGTTTACTGATTAAACCATATCTCAAAAAATTATCAAGAAAGAGATTCAGGAAGACACCTGGCATCAACCTCTGACTTCCACATACACACAAGTGCATACAGCCAAGCACACACGACACGTATATCACACCAGTTCTTTTAATGAAATATGCTTAAGAAGCTTTGTATGCCCTGCAAANTGGCATCTTCTGTGAACTTGGCCCAGAACTGCCCTGTGATTCATCTCCACTGTAAAGCAAAGTGAGTGAGATGAAAATCCCCCTAGGCATTTCTATAAGCCTGCCAATCCCACCAGTTTCAACTCTGACCACAGTAAAACATCTTTCCAGACTCTTCTCAGGGATTTAAACTGATACCAGCTGGCAGGATAGAGACTTTCCTAGTGAGTGAATAGCAAGCCATTGCATAAGGAGAAGCAGAGAATGCTNGAAGGGCCTCTCTTTTGTGTTATTAAGATTGAGTTTGGTTTGGCCTGGGCTTGATCTCAGAATCCTTATTACACCTCAAAATCAAATACGAGTCAATCAAAAACTATTTTGACCTTGTACTATTTATGTATTATGGAGAGCCAATAGGGATGCAGTTAAGACAATAATCTCTCACAAACTGCCTCTCTTTTCCCAACATAACTATGAAAGGAACTCCATGCACTTCCTTTATTTAAGACTAGCTTATGGGTGAGGTGTCTGTTTTCTTGGGTTTCTACTGCAAATGTCATTCCAGGAAGATAGCTAGCTATGTGATAGTACACATGTGTGTGTTTTTTCTGTCAGCAACTTTGTTCATTCAACCAATGGCAAGAACTCATTTAAATTCTCTGTGTTTTTGCTTGCCATAGCCTTTATAGAAATATATTTCTAATAAATTAGTAAATAATCCATCTGAGAGGGGCCATTCTTTTGATACCCTAAGGAGTCCATGAGGCCTGGGATAGAGTTCAGTTGGTAGAGTATTCACCTAGCATGTACAGAATCCTGAGTTTCTCTTGTGTGATAAAAACACATAAACTGGGCCAATGGCTCATGCCTGCAATTCCAGCACTCAGAAGAGAGAGACAGAANAATAAGAAGTTCTATATGATCCTTCATTCACTGAATTCAGAGTTAACATGAACTAGA
Organism: Neotoma lepida; assembly: GCA_001675575.1. Taxonomy (NCBI): domain Eukaryota; kingdom Metazoa; phylum Chordata; class Mammalia; order Rodentia; family Cricetidae; genus Neotoma; species Neotoma lepida. The sequence continues at coordinate 22,519 of LZPO01066830.1, forward strand.
GACCCTGTAAAACAAGATAGAAACAAAATCCATGGGAGTCACTACTAGAATTGACTGAGGTACTATGAAAATATAAAATATCTGTTAAGTGCCCAATGCTTGATATAGGCAAACATACTACAAACAGTCATGTTCTCCTATATTCAGATGCAAATATATTTATAAATCCCAAATCTGGCATAATAGAGCAGAGTTGGATTCACTTTGGAGACCAGCAAGTATCACCTGGATAGGTGTTTCTACTTTAGTGTCTCCCTGGCATTTATTCCTTTCTCTATCAAAAATACATTCTATTGAAATCATTACAATGTACCTCACTTAACCACTGGGACATGTTCTGAGAAATGTGTTGTTAGCATTTTACCACCTCACAACTTTTAAAGTATGATTAAACAAAGGACGCCAACTACAATGTTAATATCTGATAGCAATTGCAAGGTCCCATGGTTATGAATTTGATCCATGGTTGGCTGAAATGGCATTATGTGTCATTTTACTGTTTCTGATTCTCACATTTTGAAAGTATAAACTACATTGTATTTAACTGATTTTCTCCTTATGGAGGAAAAAACCAGATGGGATATAGATTATGCACAAAAATCACAAAGCGAAAGTGAACAAAGAGCTGAGTTTTTCTCAGAGATGTTAACTGCTAGTGACCTTCTCAAGACCAGGGAATGAATGTGGGATGGCATTAAAAAGACTACACAGAGAAGGTAAGGGTGAGCTCTTATTCATGAGGAATTTGAAATTAGTGCTCTGTGTGTGTGTGTGTGTGTGTGTGTGTGTGTGTGTGCGTGCGCACGCGCACAGGCAGAAGCCAATAATCAATTTCCAGTGTCTTACTCGATTGCTCTCCACCTTATTTTTTTGGAGGGGGAATCACCCACTGAACCTGGAGCTCACTAAGTTGTCTAGACTCCTTGGATCATGAGTTCCAGGGATCCTCCTATCTCTACCCCCTCTGTGCTGGGATTACAGGTACATAGCCAGCAAGCCTGGCTTTTTACATGGGTTCTGAGAATCACATTCAGATCCCCATGCTTGCATGCCAAGTACATTAACAACTGAGCCATCTCCCCAGCTTCCTGGTGCTGTTTCAAATTACTAATCTAGCCATTCAATAAAAAGCATGTAAGTTCCATTCCTACACCAAGTGAATTCTGAGATCACAGCAAAGAATAAGAGAAGATCATGAGAAGGAGACTATATCCTTGGGGAATGTATAATCAAACAATTTCATCTGTTAGATAATGACATTTTAATTTAAATTAATTCTTACCAAAAAATGTCTTGAGTAGAAAAATTATCATCCTCAATTGATAGATGAGAATACTAAAGCCCAGAGAATTTAAGCGATAAATCAACAATATGGAAAGGGGCTACACAGACGTTCAAACCCAAGCCTGTCCCATATGGGGTTGTTCATTGTTTCTGCACTACTGTGCTGTGCTTTTGCACCCAGTACCCAAAAAGTGNGGAGTAGGTAAAGGGCTCTGGACCATACCATGGCAAGAAACATGCCCTCCCTATAATAAGAGTGCACAGGGGCAAATGCAATTTGAGATCAGGTGTGAGGCACTTAGGGACTTACTTAGTGACCACTCTCAGCCTCCCTNTCTCTAAGAGGCCAATTTAGGCGCCACAGTAACTAAAAATAGTTTCTATAGACATTTNCTTCTGCTCTAGCTCCAGGAGCTGACCACATCACCCTGCCTCATCCCCAATTAGTTCTCCATACATAAAGCACTTTGGCTACCTGCCCTTCTGAGAACGCAGGAGAGCAGACTTCAGACCAGCCTGGGCAGAATTCCTAAAGTAGCAGGATGCAGGGATTGACCAGAGTGGAGAACTTGGACCGACAGAGAGAGGCTCTCTCACAACATCAGCCACAGTTCATTTGCCATTAATAACAAGGCAGTCTGTGTTCCTGGGCTTGCTCCAACCTGCTAATACGTGCTCTCTGGGGGATAGCCTTGTCCTCCTTTGCAGGCAGAGCGGAGCCATGGCAGAGTACCTACGGGCATAAAGGACTGTTTCCAACAATCAGGACTCTGCAGACTTCTAACCTCTTGAGGACTCCTATGTTCAGATAAGAACGCTGTCTTCCAGGCACCCGGCAAATGAGGAAATTTAACGTCATGCCACCTGCTTCTCATCTTGACATTCTCCTTCTTAGAAATTCAGGCCATTGATTTAATTAAAAGGTTAACAGCAGGACAATCTAATCTTCACTCCCCACCCTTCTCATCTGATTTATCCTGGGTTGTAGTTTGAGTTAGTAATCACAGAACAGGAAAAGAGAAAGAGCGTGGGCCAGTTTTACAGCCAGATGAATGGAAGCACAGCTGGGAGGGCAGAGCAGAGTGAATTGAACACGGATGTGTAGTGGGAGCTGCCGGCTTTCCAACNCAGCAGGAATCCCATCACCTTGTTATTTTGGGCAAGTCCCTTCCGCTCGCCAGGCTCTTTTCTGATTTTTTGAATGACCTGGTTCTATAAATTTGACAATTTGTGAGGATGAAGAAAGGTGTTTAAACACACACACACACACACACACACCTACAGGACTCAGTTAAATAGATGGTCCAGATTTTAAAGAGAGCCTGAAAATTCCTAGGGTTTGCTCTGTGCCAGTAGAGTTCCTTGTTCTCTGGATCCCAGAAGGCTATCTATATTCACTGACTATGCTGAGGCACAAACATGTCTGAGTATGGGTAGAAACAGGTAGGCCTTCAAGACTTTTTCCACAGTTTCTGTGCAGATCCAATGGTGTATCAGGACCTGGTCAGTAGTAGGAACTGAGAACCAGAGAGCCCATTGGATGTATTATCCAAATACTGCTTTGTATGCCCTGCTCTGTCTGAATTTCTCCATCATTCACAAGACATCCATTGCTCCAGTGCAGCCTTTCTGGTACTTAAACTTTCCATCATGCATGTNTAAAGCTTTTTGTGTCTACTCATCTCTCCTCTCAAAACCAGCCACATACTTAAATATAGTTCTGTTGTAAAGAGCTTGATGTTCAAGCATGAGGACCAGAGTTTGATTTCCAGGGACAACTTAAAAATAAAACAAAGATGAATGTGGTGATACACACTTCCAATCCCAGTCCTAAGGAGATGGAGACACAAGCTTGATAGTCAGCTAGGCTACCAGCATTGGTAAGGCTTGGATCCAGTGACAGAGCCTATCCAAAAAGACAAAGCNGAGAGTGACTAATGGGGACACTTTGGCCTCCACCTGCACATACATAGTTGCACACATGCACCCACATACATCCACCTATGTGCATAAACACACACACACACACACACATTCTTAATTCTGCAGTGCTAGACAGTATCTAACACTCAATATAAACCAATGTATTAATGATCCATTTGGGCATTAACTTATCTCCATAGGGATTTTAACTGAGGATATTCTCTAATCTCAGAAGAACAATTCTCTTCGATGTATTGGAGCCTTGAATAGCATGTGCAAGCAAGTGTGGAGTTATTTTGCCTAACGTCTTGCTTCTGACACTTTAAATCATATCATGACACCAAGAAGGANAGTGCATTAATAGCATTTTCCTTTTTAACATTTTGGTACCTAGAAAAGATTTACCTCCCAGGCTAAAAATCCCTCTGCTATATCTGAACAAACAAGTACTTTGAAAATTTAATCAAAAAACCCATTTAGCCCTTTCTGATGTTTCCTACCAAGTTATTCTTCTCCCCCAGTCAGGAGCATCCCTGTACCTCAGCCTTTACTGACAACGAGGCTGATTCCGCCCAATGCAAATCTAAGAATAAATTACAACTTTATGAAATATGAGCATCTTGGAAGGGTTAGAAAGGAACTAAGATCGTGTGGAAGCCACGGGTAAGCACATTGCACAATAATGTAGTGCAGTTGTTTTTTATGAAGCTGAATGGATGCACTTGATCTTTTAAAATCATGTTTGCAACATTAAAACCTAGTGCTGAGGATTTTCCTATGTGCACAACAGGAAACAACTAAAGACTGTTGCTACTGGAAGGCAAAATAGAAAGGGAAATATTTATGCCAGGTTTCACCCTACTAAGTTCACAGAAAAACTGTGTGGAAAGTCCAAACACAGTTTTGTTCCCACTAAGCAATGACGTGGTTGGAACCTGGGTGTGCATGCAAGCTTTCTGTTTGGAATGGAGCTCCTACTGTATTTAATCTGCAAGTTCCTAAGCCAACTCATTTAATTATGTCTTAATATTTGTGTTTGTGAAAAGAATATAAAGGAATATATAGATGGCCCAGCAGTTAACAATGATTTTTGCTCTTGCTGAAGCCACGAAGACAATTCCCAGAACCCATGTAGGAAGCTCATGACTGTTTGTAACTACAGCTTCTGGGAATTTGACACCCTCTTCTGGCCTCCACAGGCACACACACACACACACACACACACACACACACACACACACACTTCAAATAAAATAAATATTTAAAAGATAATATTAAATCATCTTTCATTAAATGATACTTTTGTGAACACTAAATGAGATCTTACATGTAGTAGCCCAGAAGAGCACTCCAACACATACCTTGTTATGACTTGATGTTCATGACAGGTATTTTCATAATTACTCAGTATGTGTCTTACCCAGAGGGATTATTAACTAGTCCTTTGTATATACTTGCTCAGTTCCCATCTGCCGGGATTAGGGTCAGGGTCATTACCATGTGTCAGGTTACAAAAAGAACCTGGGGCAAGGGGCAATGATCTGACTCAAAAGGTAAAAGCACTTGCCATACAATGCTGAAAATCTATTTTAATCCCTGGAACCCATGTAAAAAGGTCAGATGGGGTGTCTCCCATCTGTAATACCAATTTAGCATTTCTGAGGTGAGAAAGGAGAATGTGCTCCAAGCACCTGCATGCAGTCCAAAGGCATAGACAATAAGGGAAAACCTGCTTCATAAAAGATGGAATGAGAGAACTGACTACTGAAAATTTGTCTGTTGACCTCCATACATGGGCTGCAGCCCATTCCTGTTTGTACACACACACACACACACACACACACACACACACACACACACACACAAACATACAAAAATCACACATACACACACACAAACACGAACACAAACACACAAAAATGGGGGATTGGAGACGGATTAGTAGATGCCCTTGCTGTGCAAGTATTTGGACCTGAGTTTGGACTCCATCACACATGTAAAAAGTTGGGCTCCTATAACCCTACAGCTGAGTCAGGGGCAATGATAGAAGGATCACTGCAGTTTGCTCATCACCACACTCTCTGCTATAGCACTAGGAGACCAGATTCAAGGGCATAAGGTAGAGAGTTATTAAGAGGGATATACGATGTCCTCCTGGAGCCTCCATATATTCACACATACATGTGGGTACACATCACACACACATAGATCACATGCACACACTCAAGTACAATAAATAAATATATAAAACCTGCAAATGATTAAACAATTGCAAGTGTTCTAAAAACTGTGATAGAGTTAAGGATGGACTCTATAAGTGGGACATGTAAAAGGTCAGTTTAATTAGACGAATCAAGTTGCAAGAAAACTATTGCACTTAGAAGACACTGTAAGAAGAACATATGAAGTCATATATAATAATCAACATTATGGGGCTNAAAGGAATCTGGGTGCTATGAAACGATATCAGGGAGAGAAAAGGGTTCAGTTCATTTTGGGTGGAGAAGTATATAGCAAAATCTGAGTTTTTGCTAGGCATGGTGATACATGACTTTTATCTCAGCACTCAGGAGACAGAGTCAGGCAGATCTCTGTGAGTTCAGAGCCACCCTGGTCTACAAAGTGAATTCCAGGACAGCCAGGTTTGCTACACAGAGAAACCCTGTATCGAAAAATAAAAATAAAATATCTAAATTTTCATGATACCCATGGAAAATCATTTAACAGTTTTACCAGGGTGATTGAACTTGAGAATTGTGTCAGGAGATCTCTTTCACTAGTGTTTACAGGCTTGTCTGACAAAGAGGAAGTGACTCTATTGGAAATGTGGAAATTACTACGGTATGTGAAACTAAGAGATATGTGGTGAATTGGATAAAAATGGCCCCTATAGGTTCATGTTTGAATACTTGGTTCCCACTTGGTGGAAATTTTTGGGAAGGATTAGCAGGTGTGGCCTTGTTGGAGGAGTGTGTCACTAGGGGTGGGCTTTGAGATTTCAAAAGCACATATCATTACCAGTTAGCTCTCTCTGCTTTGTGCTTGTGGATATAGGTGTGAGCTCTCTGCTACTGATTCAGTGCCATGTTTGCCTGCCTACTTTCATGTTCTCCACCATGATGGTCATGGACTCTGACCCTCTGAAACTGTTAATCACAGATTAAATGCTTTCTTTCATAAATTACCTTGATTATGGTATTTTGTCACAGAAACTGAAAAGGACCTAAGGCAGGATATGAGAGGATATAAACAGTTAGAGACTGTCACTGGAAACACATAGGACTTGGTACTGATGGGATATGAAGGGTTAAGAAGAAATGAAGATTTAGGATTTTAAAATTCAGTGGGCAGTCTATTTTTTCCCAACAGTGGCAACACTAAAAGTACTAAATTATCATATTTGGGACATGCTACCTGCAACTTTAAAGTAAATCTGTATGTGTGGGCACAGGCATGCATGAATGCATACATGTCTGGTATATATGTGATGTGTATGTGCATGAGCTCAGGTGAATATCTAGAAAGGTCAGGGAACAACCTCAGGTATTGGTCTTTGCCTTTTATCATCTTTATGACAAGGTCTTTCCTGTCATGCTCTGCATGCACCAGCCAACCTAGCTACTCTGTTTCCTAAGATCATTTTGTTTCCATTTCCAATACCCCACATATTTCCACAGAGACACGGGAATACAGACATCTGTGCAACTCTGTCCTAAAGGGAAATTATTAAGGCAACTCCATATAGTTAATAGAAGATTCCAGGAGAGGTGAGGTGCAGTCCAGCAGTGTTCTCTGGAGAACTCTGCTTGGTCTACCATCTAGCATCCAGGATCACCAGGAACCAAGAGGGCCGACACAGATGGATCTCCAGTCTTAAAGGCTCCCATCTTGCCCTGCCCCAGGGGGAGATCCTAGGTAGGCAGGGCAGTTACCAGAAGCCTCACTAGGGGTAATGCTTCCAGGTCAAAGCTGGAACAACTACCCACTACAACACACAAAATAATGATGGGGAAAAGGTCTTGTCCTCCTCTATTATACTGCACTTTATATTTTTAATTTCTAAATTTTTTTTATTTATGTATGTATGCGGTGTGTGTGTTTATTGTTTGTTTGTGTGTGTGTGTGTGTGTGTGTGTGTATGCATGTATGAATGTATATCACTTGTTTGCATGTGCCCATGGCATCTAGAATAGGTTATTGGATCTCCTGAAACTGGAATTACAGGGAGTTATGAATTGCCAGATACGGGTGCTAGGGACTGAATTTAGGTCCTCTAGAAGATCAGTAAGTGCTCTTAGCCACTAAGCCATTTCTTCAGCATCTCCATCTTATTTTTTGAAATAAGGTCTTTCACTGAACCTGTAGCTAGCCGGTACAGCTAGGCTAACTGGCCAGCAAGTCCCTGGGATGCTTCTGTATCCAGAACTGGGATTATAGGCATGTGATACCATGTCCTGCCATTTCAAACTTTGAGTCCTGTGGATGAATTTCAGTTCCTATTCTTGCACAGAAAACATTTCACCTACTGAACCATCCCTCCATCAGGTGTTTTATTTTTAAAACTATCTTCATATAGGACAAATGACTGGGAGCACATTCCTTGTCAGATATGATTTCGTATGTTAATTCCTATGATCCATTCAGCAGGGCCACAGATCGTAATTTCACTCAACTCATGAGACTATCATACACAAGGAAGCTATGCAGCTCTTTCCAGGTGAGAGCAGTATCCAGCAGAGCTATCCTTTTGAGTATGTCTCCTTGATTCAAGATCATTACCTCTCATTCTTTTCAATCTTACCCATGGAGAAGCTAAAATGATGGTTGGAATCTGTAAACCCAAAGCAATTAAGCCAGCTGAGCCCTTGTGAAGGGTTCAGATTTTTCATTTTGCAGATAAAGATTTTTTTGAGCTAAAATATTCCACTCATAGGCATCTTGCTACTCTAAGAAGTCACTGCAATTTCACACATCTTCTAGATATATTTGGAATGTCAAGTTGTGTTTTTTTCCTATACATTTGTTTTTCATTTTCTTAAGAGTTCTATGTAAGTATAAGTATAAGCGAAATGAGGGGGAAATAGTAAAGATATCACAGTAAACTACACTGTGATGTCCAAATTAGGAAGAATAATTAAAATGATTGGTACAAATTACACTTTTTGTAGAAAAGAGGCAGCTTTAGGTTTTATTTTATTTTGCTTTTAATACAGACATATTTAATCTTCCTGTTTTGTTTTTTAATTCACACTATAACACTGACAAAATTTTTAATTCATTAAAACTTTATTTATGTGTATGTGTGTCTATGGATTGTGAATGCTCATGTATGCATGTGCAGGTTCACATGTACCTATGTATATGGAGGCCAGAGGTCAGTGTCACAAATTCTCACTTTCTCTTGAACTTATTTTTTGAGACAGGTTTGCACACCCACTCACTGGTCATTAATTGACTACAGACTAAACAGTGAGTTCCAAGAGGCAGCCTATCTCCACATCCTCAGAAGTGACATTACAGTGGCAAGCCACCACCTTTTACACAGGTGCTGAGTATTGAACTTGGGTCTCCATGTTTTTATGGGAAATACTTGACTAAAGGACCATTTTCCCCACCTCAAAGACAACAATATTTTTGGAGCACTCAATCACATACCCATTTTAGAGTCTTTATGCTTCCAGAAAAGATGTTTGTGAGTGACATTCCATATCTCAGATCTCAGTGTACAAATTTGTCTTATGAATTCTAATCTCTTGCTATCTTAAAAAAATTCAAATGAAAATGAAAAGATGACCAGTCAATCTCTACAAACAACCTCTTAAATATAGGAGGTACATGTGATGGTTTTAAGAGAAATGAATAAAGTATCACAGCAGTGATTTTCCTTTATGTTGGACATTCAGAGTATTTTTTGTTTGTAATAGACAAAATTAGTCATTTCACATTCATAGAAAAATTGTGTTTTGTTTAAAATGTCATATTTCTGATTAAAAATAAATCTGGATATAAAAAATGAAACTAGATTTTTATTAAGCTTAAAGAAAAACACAGATTCCTCTTCATGCTTATACAATTAGATACAGATTCTACATTTATAGTTTTGTATCTTGATTCTCTGGGTCATTAGGTAAAGGTGCCTCTCCAGCATGATGACATGAGTTCAATCCTGAGGACCAAAATGGTTGAAGAAGAGAATCAACCCCTGCAAGTTGTCCTGTGAAATCCACACACACTTTGACACATACACACAGTCCTTTACACACACACACACACACACACACACACACACACACACACACACACGC